>JASEVX010000002.1:22901335-23212268 GCA_031761405.1 Serripes groenlandicus
TATATACGAAAGTAACGCTTAAACGTTGTATCAAAGTACCGTGGTGCAATGGAGAGCATGTAGAACTACTAATCATGGACTACTTCTTGACGCGAGTTCGAGTCCTAATAGGAACTGTTCTTTTTTCTTTTTTTCTAATTCTTATTTTATGCGATTTGTTAAACATTATAGATTTATAATAATTAATTCACTCTCATGAAACATAGTTGTAATATAAGCCGAAATCCTGGATCCGCCCCTGGTGACGAAAACAAATCGAACTAACAATGTAAATCTCACAAATATGCCATGGGTGTTTTGACAGACTTTACGCAGAGCTCAGTGAAAGAGTTAGTGTGCATGTTAAACGCTCGCATCGCCGTTGAAATGCTACATTTACTAAAACTGTCAACTGATAAAAAAAAATCTCTGGACAAAAATATTAATAATAATAAAATAGACTAAATTGTGCTATAGCATGATCAATTGCATTCATAAATTAGATTTTACAAATGTTCAAAATAATTCGTTACCAGTACTTCAGTACTTTGATTTTTGATCCATTCAAAATTCTGGTTTCCATGGCAACCGAAAGAAAAAAATAGTGAGAACTTAAAAAATCTTCTTCTCCGAAAGTGTCAGGCCGATTTTCAAATAATTTTGTAGAAATGTTCCTTGGGTGACCCTTTATTAGATTCCTTCAAGAAATTTTGATTGGGCGAAAAACATGGCCGCCAGGGGGCGGGGCTTTTTTGCCTTATATAGCTATAGTGAAAACTTAAATAATCTTCTTCTCAAAAAGTGTTCAGCAGATTTTCAAATAATTATGTAGAAATGTTCCGTGGGTGACCCTCTATCAGATTCCTTCAAGCCATGTTGATTGGTAAAAAAACATGGCCGTCACAGGGCGGGGCTATTTTGCCTATATGGCTAAAGAGCAAACTTAAAAAATCTTCTCCTCCAAAAGTGTCAGGCCGATTTTCAAATAATTTTGTAGAAATGTTCCTTGTGTGAACCTTAATTAGATTCCTTCAAGAAATGTTGATTGGGCGAAAAACATGGCCGCCAGGGGGCGGGGCTTTTTTGCGTTATATAGCTATAGTGAAAACTTAAAACATCTTCTTCTCCGAAAGTGTTCAGCCGATTTTCAAATAATTTTGTAGAAATGTTCATTGGGTGACCCTCTATCAGATTCCTTCAAGCCATGTTGATTGGTCGAAAAACATGGCCGCCAGAGGGCGGGGCTATTTTGACTTATATGACCATAGTGAAAACTTAAAAAATCTTCTCCTCCGAAAGTGTCAGGCATATTTTCAAATAATTTTGCAGAAACATTCCTTTGGTGACACTCTACAAGATTCCTTTAAGCCATGGTGGTTGGTAAAAAAAATAGCCACCACGGGGCAGGGCTGTTTGGAGATTTTATTTTTGCCTTATGGCCGTGGAGCGATACTGGCCCTCTTGGGCCTCTTGTTTATGAGTTATGCCCCTTTTTGGACTTAGAATAATATATCTATAGGTGCTACCTATTTACGAAAAAACGCAAGATAATTATAAACAAAAATTAAAGAACATACTTTGGCCATACAAAAAGGATTTATAAGTAATTGACTAGACAATAATAATGTTAATGTCATGTTTCTTGCATTATCAAAACATATTTGGAATTCGTATTGCTGTCGTCTATTATTACGAACAGAAGATAATAAAGTAAAAACTTTCAGAAAATCAAGGAATACATTTATAATGAACGAGGTTAAAACATGAGGGCCAAGATGATCCTTAATCGATCACCTGCATTATGGTAAAGAAGCAAATAGATCAGCCCTTTTCTGATGCCATCTGGCGACTACCTTTTTCAACCAGTCAATATGACTGTAACAAATTATGTAAGGGGTCACATTTCTGCTAAACCCTTTCCCTATTAGAGACAGTTTCTGAGGCCTATGCAACAGACGATTTAGGAAAAGATTGTCACCAAAAGAACAATTGCTCCTTATGAGAAAGTTATCCTTTTGCCACAATGTTTGATAAATAATTATACTTTGAATGAGTGTGGCAATAGCTCATGTATAGGAATTTGGGGTCTTTCATGTTGATACCACTTTTTTTGCGGGAAACGACGTCGCTCCATTGACGTTACGCCAAGATGAAGTGTAACGGAAATGACGTCACGTCCTTCTTTGGCAACGATACAGTCAAAATTTAGGTTCGGGCGTAGAAGGCTAATGCTGTCGTTTTTTTGACGAACGGGAAAACATATTTAAGTTATTATGTTTTAACTTTTCGTACAAATGTTTATTCCCACATAACACAGCATTTTAATGATCTTAAATATCTATTTAAAAAAAAAAAATGATTAAAAAGACGACAATAATTTTCAATCCATGTTTTTCCGCTCATTTTATACATACCCAAAATACCGATTTCAAAAAAAATGATTAAAAAGACGAAAATAATTTTCAATCCGTGTTTTTCTGCTCATTTTATACATACCCAAAATACCGATTTAAAAAAAATGATTAAAAAGACGACAATAATTTTCAATCCGTGTTTTTCCGCTCATTTTATACATACCCATAATACCGATTTTAAAAAAAATGATTAAAAAGACGACAATAATTTTCAATCCGTGTTTTTCTGCTCATTTTATACATACCCAAAATACCGATTTAAAAAAATGATTAAAAAGACGACAATAATTTTCAATCTGTGTTTTACGTCTGCCTTTTATACATATCCAAAATGGCGGCCCCCATGGATTTTTCCAGTTTCATTTCAGAAAGCTTCATGGGTTATTGAAAAAAAAAAAAAAAAAAAAAATCTCACACCTGTTAACTATAAGCGAAAAAACCCATTCATGGGGTTTTTTCGTATTAATAAGTCAAAACGTGCAAACCGGTAGGGGATTATGGTATTGCTTGCAATCCTACAGTTACTTGTTAATTTTGTAAACAAAGCCGTGATTGGGCATTTGTTATTCTCTGGGAATCATTTATAGATTTCATTCCAAACAATTTTCTTTGATATTACCAATGACACTGTGTCCCTGATATTTAGAATATTATGTTGATCATGAAGGTATTTCATATTTGATAAACGGCAAAATAATCTTTAGAAATTGTCGTATATTGTCTTTACTTTGGATCAAATTTATTTTATTAAGTCTGCATGGCGAAAATTTTCTTCCAAGTTTTTCGGAACCAGTTTGCAAACATCGCATACCGAAAGCATACCGAAAGCATACCGAAAGCACGACGGACAATTCGCCATGACATAAGCTCGACTGGCTTTCAGCCAGTGAAGCTAATAAGGCAAAATAGCCCCGCACCCCTGGCGGCCATGTTTTTCGACCAATCAACATGGCTTGAAGGAATCAAGCCTTCGGCTCACCCGATAAATTACTCCGCCTTGCCAGATAAACTTTCTCAATCCACGGCACCAACCTATTATTCTCTATATCTCTTAGTTTTTAGCACACCTGGGCTTTGCTCAAGGTGAGTTATTGTGATCGCTTTTTGTCCGTCGTAATAATAATTTTGTAGAAATGTTCCTTAAGTGACCCTCTATCAGATTCCTTCAAGCCATGTTGATTGGTCGAAAAACATGGCCGCCAGGGGTGCGGGGCTATTTTGCCTTATTAGCTTCACTGGCTGAAAGCCAGTCGAGCTTATGTCATGGCGAATTGTCCGTCGTGCGTGCGTGTGTGCGTTAACTTTTCCTTTAAACGACTTCTTCTCACTAACGACTTGGCCAATTTGGTTGAAACTTCATAGGAAGCATCCTCTCAATGTCCTCTCTTAAATTCCTTCAAATTTTTTTGATCCATCCATAATTCTGTGAAAAAATAGTGAAAACTTAAAAAATCTTCTTCTCTGAAAGTGTCAGGCTGATTTTCAAATAATTTTGTAGAAATGTTCCTTGGGTGACCCTTTATTAGATTCCTTCAAGAAATGTTGATTGGTCAAAAAACATGGCCGCCAGAGGGCGGGGCTATTTTGCCTTATATGTCCATAGTGAAAACTTAAAAAATCTTCTTCTCCGAAAGTGTTGAGCAGATTTTCAAATAATTTTGTAGAAATGTTTCTTGGGTGACCCTCTATCAGATTCCTTCAAGCCATGTTGATTGGTAAAAAAACATGGCCGCCAGAGGGCGGGGCTATTTTGCCTTATATGGCTAGGAGAGAACTTAAAAAATCTTCTCCTAAAGTGTCGGGCCGATTTTCGAATAATTTTGTAGAAATGTTCCTTGGGTGACCCTTTATTAGATTCCTTCAAGAAATGTTGATTGGTTGAAAAACATGGCCGCCAGGGGGCGGGGCTATTTTAACCTATATAGATATAGTGTAAACTTAAAAAATCTTCTTCTCCGAAAGTGTTCAGCCGATTTTCAAATAATTTTGTAGAAATGTTTATTGGGTGACCCTCTATCGGATTCCTTCAAGCCATGTTGATTGGTCGAAAATTATGGCCGCCAGAGGGCGGAGCTATTTTGCCTTATATGACCATAGTGAAAACTTAAAAAATCTTCTTCTCCGAAAGTGTTAAGCAGATTGTAAAATAATTTTGTAGAAATGTTCCTTGGGTGACCCTCTATCAGATTCCTTCAAGCCATGTTGATTGGTAAAAAAACATGGCCGCCAGAGGGTGATCGAAAACTTAAAATATCCTCTCCTGAAAGTGTCAGGCCGATTTTCAAATAATTTTGCAGAAACATTACTTGGGTGACACTCTACAAGATTCCTTTAAGCCATGGTGGTTGGTAAAAAACATGGCCACTAGGGGGCAGGGCTGTTTAGAGATTTGGTTTTTTGCCTTATGGCCGTGGAGCGATACTGGCCCTCTTGGGCCTCTTGTTTTTAAATAATCATGGCCCTCTTGTTAATATCAATTGGTAATGACAATTAAGGGCCACTGATCCAGAGGTAATGAATTTGGATCCTCACTCGGCTAACACTCTTTTTAACGATTGACAAATCTCCTTTTGACTTGTATACTTCACCAGGAATCTCAACTGCAGGTTAATTGGTGGCCATGACCATTAAATACTGTTGAAAACAACATTAAACTCCAATCAATTTAACAACTGTCTGCTGCAGATTTGTTGTATGAGGGAAAGGGTTAAAATCCTATTAGAGTGTGACAACTAATTGCAACAAAATTTAAAGTGTGTGTTTTTTTTGTGTGTTCCAGGTACATACATGAACAGCACAGGAGCACCGGTGTGTGATGCTTGTCCACCATGATACTACTGCACCAATCAGGACCAAGCTGATCCCTATCTCGCTGGCTCCTACTGTCCAGGGAACAATGGCCTGGACTACTCACTGTGTACGGCTGGAACTTATAACCCAACTACATTGCTACAAGTAAGTGTGGGGGTCATGTATCTTCTAACATACAGACGAGGTTTGAGGCTTCTGCAGCAGAATATTTCTCCTTTTTAGCTCCACTGGCCACCAGGGTGCGGGGCTATTTTGCCTTATATGGCTATTATAAAACTGTTTAAAAACTATGAAACTGGTCTCCCAAAATGCCTAAATTTTTTGTCTCCTTCAAAGATTGATAGATACAGTAAATCTATCTGTTTAAAATCTATAAAACTCATCACCTAAAATGCCTCAATTTTAAGTTGTCTGCAAAGATGGACACATACAGTAAAACTGTTTCAAAACTATGAAACTAAGGTCAATTAAAATACCCCGGTTAAATGCGTTTTCAAATACATATCAATCTGCATCAGACGACTTACAAAACATCTAGGCAAAAGCATTGAAAGTTTGTTTTGAACAATTTATCCTTTCCTCACAAAGTTTTCAAAACTACGCCAAAATGCATCCTCATTTGCTGAAAGGCTAAGATTTTTTTAGATCCCTTCGTGATTTGTCACCATTGTGGCATAAGGAAGAATTGCTTGTTTTGAAAAAGTTCTCCGTTTGTCACAATGTTTTCAAAAGTCACATCACATGTGGTCAAAGGATAAACTTTCGGAAGTTTTTGTTGGAATTCTAGCTGTCTTAAGACAAAAGGACAAGTTGCTCGTTTTGAACAATTCCTACTTTTGCGAAAATGCGTCTACATATGGGAAAGGGTTAAAATGTTTCTAAGAATATTTGTGTAGATCCAGATACAGATATTTACGGATTCTTACATTGATCTGAGACTACACTGGTCGCAACGTGCTCTGTGTCAAAAAGTTGACATAAGACAAATTGCTAGGTTTGAACAATTGCCACAATGTTTTCAAAAGTCTACTGCTTCAAATACATCAAACTGCATCTAGATAAACGTTTCTTAGAACCGATCAACCAGTATAGACCCAGATACAGATACATGCAAATTTTGACATTGATTTGACAAAAGGAGAACTTATACGTTTTGAAAAGTTTCTCTTTTATCACAATATATTCAAGATGTGTCTGCTTCATATGCGTCAAAATGTTTCTATATGTGGGAAATGGTTAAGAAGAGTTTTTTTCTCCTTTTGTCAGAATGTTTTCAATAGTCATCTACTTCTTATACATGTTATTTAAAAAGTCATCCGCTTCAAATGTCAAAATGCGTCTACCTTCTTTGAAAGGGTTTTGAATTTTTTTGTAATCCTTTATGAATTGTGATCGACAACTGTAGATCCAAGAAGATGTGTGTGAAGTTGGCACGTAGATCGTAGATCAGCCATAAAATGTAAATGGCTGACCTGGGTCATAGATCGTAGCTCAGCCACTGAAAAACCATAGCGAATTGGTTGATCCACAGACATATAAACACATGTGTTTATATATGTCTCTGGTTGATCTGGGTCGTAGATCGTAGTTCATGCAGCCACTGAAAAAAACATGGCGTATTGGTTAATCTGGGTCGTAAATTATAGTTCAACCACTCAAAAGACATGGCGTATCGGTTGATCTGGGTCGTAGATCGTAGCTCAGCCACATAGAAAATTGGTTGATCTGGGTCGCAGATCCTTGCTCAGCCACTGAAAAAGCATTGCAAATTGGTTGATCTGGGTCGTAGCTCAGCCAAAGCAAAAATATTGCGAATTGGTTGATCCGGGTCGTAGATCATTGCTCAGCCACTTTAAATACATTGTGAATTGGTTGATCGGGTCACAGATCGTAGCTCAGCCACTGAAAAAACATAGAAAATTGGTTGAGCTGGGTCGTAGATCGTAGCTAAGCCTAAAAAACAAAACATTGCAAATTGGTTGATCTGGATCGTAAAACATAAGAAAGATTGAAATTGTATATCAAATCAATTCATTGACATGTTGAATACACCCTTACAAAGTGAAAACCATCATAAACTACTATCTAGCATGATATTTTATGACTAAAATTAAACACTGAAAACATTCAATTTTAACACAAGAAAGGTATCCATTTGTGAGCTAAAAGCGCAGTATAGTGTAAAGGGTAATTGCCATATTTGCCTATCTGTTGAACCGAATCAATCGAAAATTGTGTACATTATTCCGCAATAGGCATTCGTAAACTGAAATGCTATCATCATGCGATTTATCGAAAAAAGTCGTTTTATTTAGGTCAAAGGGAAGTAAATCGGATCGGCTTGCCGGGCAGACAATTTTGTCCAGGGAATTTCAGATGAAAATACAAGACTGATGTTGGCTCCCATTGGACAGTAATGATTTTGTTGAAAGTTGAAAGTGATTTTCATAAAGTTGAATAACCTCTGACTGATTTATAACCAAAATAGTGTTTGCTTTTAGCTATGTTGACACTCTAATAGGCATTTTCAGAACATGCTGTATTTTCTGAAATTGAAAGTAAAATTCAGTGCGGGATAAGGGTGACCTTTGATTCGACCTCCTAGCTCTTTCAAGAAACGGTGAACATGTGAGTTTGTTTTGCTTTTCTGGTAGTTCTAAGAATGAACTTTAGTTTGGTACAGGTATATGTGTTAATCCATTTGCTAGTAACGAACCATAACCCATAATGCTATAATGGTCGCCTATGGAAAATGATTTACTTCCCTTTGACCTAAAGCAAGAATTCTGTTTTGGTAGTATTTTTTCATTGTCGCTACTTTTGGGTTAGGTACTTTGGCCGTTAGCGGACGAAATTTTCAGACAAGCTCATTTAACCTGTCAGCAATGAAATACTGTGTGAAAACATAGAAACCAACCCCAAAAAACCTCTCAGAGACTCAGAGCAAGTATGGAGGGCTTCAATCAATGAAGGTATTGTTTTTGTTCTCTGTCAGACTGGGGGTTACTAAGAATGCTAAAACAATAACCTGGGAATCTTGTGATGTGAACCAAGCCACATATTCAGCAACATATATGACCAGGTACTTCACCTTTCTCTCAAATACATGCCATGTCATGCACCTTCAGCCAATGACCTGTGGGAACATTTTGGAAAAAGGGGTATAAATTCCTATTTATGAGCAATTTCATTTTGTTCACATCAATTTATTTTTACTAAAACCTGGGTTTTGGTCTATTTTTGTCATATTCGTGATTGATTCCAACGGATATACATACAAAGGAATTCATGCGATTTATCGAAAAAAGTCGTTTTATTTAGGTCAAAGGGAAGTAAATCGGATCGGCTTGCCGGGCAGACAATTTTGTCCAGGGAATTTCAGATGAATATACAAGACTGATGTTGGCTCCCATTGGACAATAATGATTTTGTTGAAAGTTGAAAGTGATTTTCATAAAGTTGAATAACCTCTGACTGATTTATAACCAAAATAGTGTTTGCTTTTAGCTATGTTGACACTCTAATAGGCATTTCAGAACATGCTGTATTTTCTGAAATTGAAAGTAAAAACCAGTGCGGGATAAGGGTGACCTTTGATTCGACCTCCTAGCTCTTTCAAGAAACTTGAACATGTGAGTTTGTTTTGCTTTTCTGGTAGTTCTAAGAATGAACTTTAGTTTGGTACAGGTATATGTGTTAATCCATTTGCTAGTAACGAACCATAACCCATAATGCTATAATGGTCGCCTATGGAAAATGATTTACTTCCCTTTGACCTGAAACAAATCCATGGGGGCCGCCATTTTGGATATGTATAAAAAGCAGACGTAAAACACAGATTGAAAATTATTGTCGGCTTTTTAATCATTTTTTTTAAAATCAGTATTTTGGGTATGTATAAAATGAGCAGATAAACACGGATTGAAAATTATTGTCGTCTTTTTAATCAATTTTTTTAAAATCGATATTTAAGATCATTAAAGTGCTGGAATTAAAATTTGTACGAAAAGTTAAAAATAAATGGAAATCTATAAGAAATATGTTTTCCCGTTCGTTAAAAAAACGACAGCATTAGCCTTCTACGCCCGAAACTAAATTTTGACTGTATCGTAGCCAAAGAAGGACGTGACGTCATTTCCGCTACACTTCATCTTGGCGTAACGTCAATGGAGCGACGTCGTTTGCCGCAAAAAAGTGGTATCAACATGAAAGGCCCCAAATTCCTATACATGAGCTATTGACTCAATCATTCAAAGTATAATTATCTATCAAACATTGTGGCAAAAGGATAACTTTCTCATAAGGAGCAATTGTTCTTGTTGCGACAATCTTTTCCTAAATCATAGGCCTCAGAAACCGTCTCTAATAGGGAGAGGGTTTAGCAGAAATGTGACCCCTTACATAATTTGTTCCAGTCATATTGACTGCTTGAAAAAGGCAGTCCCCAGGTGGCATCAGAAAAGGGCTGATCTATTTGCTTCTTTACCATAATACAGGTGATCGATTAAGGATCATCTTGGCCCTCATGTTTTAACCTCGTTCATTATAAATGTATTCCTTGATTTTCTGAAAGTCTTTACTTTATTATTTTCTGTTCGTAATAATAGACGACAGCAATAAGAATTGCAAATATGTTTTGATAATGCAAGACACATGCCATTAACATTATTATTGTCTAGTCAATTACTTATAAATCCTTATTTATGGCCAAAGTATGCTCTTAAATTTTTGTTTATAATTATCTTGCGTTTTTTTCGTAAATAGGTAGCACCTATAGATATATTATTCAGTACATATGCTCAAAGACAGATTCCTTTTGCCGTTCGTAAAGGGGTTGATAACCAAAACATATGAATGGTTTATAAACAATTGATCCGCCAGAATGTAGTGTATAAGGTATTAAATTCTTTACTAGTCCAATTTTACTTAATATTTTTTAACAGAGCTGTAATGAGTACAGGGCCCGACACTATGAAACTCTGAAAACGTTCTCTGTGCTCAAATGAACTCGATGCTCTAAATAAGACTTCTGATTGGTCAATTTCGAGCATGAGTTTACTTTTGACCCATCAGATACTTGAGCACAGATTGGGAGTAAAGAGTTAACTGTTAAAGTTTTGGAAACAGGAGAGCTATTTTAATAACCACAGCGTTTCCTCTTTTGAATTTCCTGTTTGGTGTCATTTCTCTGTCAGTGATTTTTAATTTTGGATAAACAGTTTCTATTTCTTGCCAGATGTCAGTAACTACTTTGGATATTTTATTGAAACTTCACACATGCATTTGGGGTCATACAATGATGTATCTGACAATTATTCAAGAGCATAACTATCCCAGCAGCTACAGAAGAAACGTATGATAATGACATTTGACACCAAATCCAATACGAATCTTACATTGTACATTATCATTACATGGTTAATAAGTTTAATTAGTTTATTTTAATCATCTTTCATTGGGCCTAGTCAGCCCATTTTCACACAATAACTACAGAAACAAATTTTATAAAACAAAATTGATTTAACAAAATATAATAAACAATATGACAACCAACATAATATCCAATTTAAAACTATGGCATGATATTGACCATTTATATACAAGCGTTTTTTTCACCCGTAAATTAACGATCAGTCCCCCACCATGATGTGATGTAAATAATGAAGTACGATAATTGACAAGATGATAATCAAAGAACAAATATATACACAAACTTATATATAAAACACCTATGAAAACATATATCTAAAACACCTATGAAAACATATCTAAAACACCTATGAAAACATATCTCAAACACCTATGAAAACATATGGGCCGCTCCATGAGAAAACCGGTGATAGTGACATCGCATAAGAAATGACGTAATCATCATTTAAAGATTGACGTCATTTGTGTGTTTACGCGGAAGTAAACTCACATGTATACCCAGAGTTTTATTTGGTTTATTAACATCATGTTCATCGGCAGATGAAATGTAGAGCTATTGTTACAAGCCGGTTAATCTGCACAATTTATTGGAAGAATGTATTAATTATTCAAAACATCCAATAAACACGAGCGTGTAAGATTAGTAAACAGGTAATATATAATTATGTATATCAATATTTATTTTAACTATTTAGTTTTTCGTGATCTGTGAATTCCCTCTTTAAATGATCCATTTATGCTTTAGAGTTAAATATGTTTCTGAGATAGATTTGAAATTTAAACATGTATACGCATTTACGTTCATTCTTCTTTTCTTCTGTTTCTGATTATGTGAAATTCCTGTTTATTGCCATCACCTTTCAATTTAAATAAATACTTAATATAGTTTAACGCTGTAATGGTGTTATACAAGACTTTATGAAAAAAGTTTATCTGCATCTGCGAAAAGTAAATTGAATAAAACATAGCCCTCAATAAGGTTTTGAACTTGTAGTCATAGAAACACAAAAGTCTATGAAATAAAACCGTGTGAATCGCTTGAAATTGAGGAAACAAAATACTTTGTATTGTGTCATTATTATTCAATTATGTATGAATTTGCGAGCGTTAAAGAATCAGCTTGCAAATCCATACAATTTATTCCGCATCTAGGTGTATAGGTTATATAACCCGTTGTTATACTTCGGACCAACAGTATACACCTGGCTCATTTGTGATGTATGTGCGGGTATAGATCGTAATATACACTTGTCGAAACACCCTAGACAGTAGAAACCCAACTTCAGTTTAACTATATTACGTTATGGCTTACGTGATTTGTAAGAGAGATTGACTATGAAATATTTCCCCAACGGGTGTTGCACTTGCAGGAGGCTGACCTGGAAATATGTTTGTTTCATTCTGCATGTACTATATCAATCTGCATTTTTAAAAAAAGATACATCGTGTATATAATCAGTTTCTGATGCGTGTTTCATTCTTGAAAGCCGTAAACAATTCGGTTTCAATTTTTGTAGACTTAATTCATGTACATGGATTATGTATAAAGGTAAAATACATACGGTGCAATGCATTAAAAGCAAATTTAACACATTTTCAGTTTCGATTTTCAATTATGTGACCATATAGAAAAACAACGTTAGTGGCATATCTAACCAGTGTAGATCTAGACCAATCCGCGTATCTCAGTCTGATCTTAATTAATAAGTCACCAACGCTTTCGAGAAGTTTACGTTTGAATATGAAGTGATAGTTTAACCAGTGACGATAGTCATCTTTCGAAAACAAATGTCATGTGATACCTAAATATACAATAATGCTAATTTAGAGGCTATCTAGATTTTGACATGGATTGAGATCATGGATCTTATATCAAAATGGTTTGTATAAGATAACAAGAAGGATTTTGGAATCGCTTTTCATGTTGTTGTCTACTGATCTCCAGAAGCAACAATGATTCTAGATATTTTTTAAACCATGGGGAAAACGCAGTTTGATGAGGGATCTTGATCAGTTGTTAGGTTTATGTATGCTGTATGCTGTAATTCTTCTGTTTATACGGTGATAATATGTAGATAATTACTATGAAATATTCCTAGCAGTATTAAAACCATTATTCATTTTAGGCAACTGACTGTCTGTAAATATATTGGGTATTTTTGTTTTCTTTTTAATACAATGTAATGCCGCCATGCAGCGGTGGTGTATATTATTTGCATGATGCCGACATAATGAAAGATCGGCCTGGCAGTTGTTATCTGTTCTGCATCCAAACAAAATGATATATGGTACATAACATAAGACATTAAAGTAGAGTTATGCTATATAATTATATATATATGGTAATATCATCTTCATGAATTTGCGACTAATGAAATCCTGATAAGCTTATGCATTTGTTCAGCCTGGTCAGGAACGCCCTTGTCCGTTCAGTTTTACATTCTTCCTGAGAGTAAGTTTGAAAGAAATGTTAAAGCCAACTTAAATATAAAATATAAATCAAATTGGCATTGATTTTGTCGTTATCTAGTTATTCCAGCTGTCATTAAAGCAGACTGTTGCAGATCTGAATGTTTGATTTGACCAAAATAACCTGAACATCTTGTTATCTATTTATCCCAACTGCCATGTGTTCCCCACTGACGAACCAAGTGTTGTTTTGATTAAAACAAATTAAAGTAGAATGTTGCATATCTGAATATAAATAAGAGAAAATTATAAAAAATATCATCATTTGTGAAATTCAATTAACCTATACAATACAATACAATACAATACAATACAATACAATATTATTGTATTGTAATATAAGGCCTCCGGCCCACAATACATATAAATTACATACAAATCAATGCTTCAGAGCAACTCACAATATACACAAATTTGACAACAATTCTTAATACGGACAATAAATGTAGATATGTAAATAGTTATTTACCAAGTAGCATACTTTATGAATTATATTAGTGTCATATATATGCACCTATTTCATCCTAATTAATGCAATTTAATATGTTCTATTAAATGATTTGTTCATTTGAAGTTTTCTTAAATATCAGTTATTAGAAGCATTTTTCAAATAAATCTCTCTTCAAATGCAAATGTCAGATATCTACACATGTAGCCAGGATTTGAATTAAAATTTTGTTTTGACATTGCATTATCCTATTTAACAGATGTTTTGTTGGTAAATTATTATTTCCATTGTGTGGAAAGTGACGCTTTCTTAAGTTATCATATACAAAATGTAAATCGTCTTCAATAATGTAAATATTTGTATTTAAACAATAAGTACAAACTCTAAACATTTTCTCAATATTGTCATGGTGTCCTCTTTCTATAGCTAAACTGTGGTTAGGGGACCTTAAATGTATGTTCGTCGATATATATAATGCATTTCAATCATTAGGTATGTTTCCATGTCCAATAATGATTTGAAATCTTTGTAGTAGTTACGCTTTTGAAGAGTTACACATACCTGTGTGCCACTTTTGTACTGAAATATCAATAACTCGTTGTTTAAATGCTTATATAACAGGGAATCCTTCGATTGTGATGCAAGTGTGTTGTTATTTGTTAAAAGTCATTCAACAATGCATTCAGTTATACAACACAGACAGAGTTTCTAGCTCTGTCAACTGAAACAGTAGCTTGCGTAGTACTATCCAAACAACCAAGATAATTTAAAGATTGAATTTGACTATTGACTATTCGATTTTTTGATATCAGGAATTCGAATATTTGATATCAAAAAATAAGGGATAAATAGTAAAACGGCGCCTCATACAAATTAGCCAAAAATGGTATTTGTTTTCTACTAGTCCCGAATTACAATTTTCACAAATTCGGTCATTTCTTGGGATATTGTGATGTCGTCGACTTTCAATATTTAAAATATGTGATGATGTTCGAAGTCTAGTTTAAAACGATTCTAAATTTTGATACGTTTTTAGATTAAAAGAGTTTTTGAATAAGCAATATGTATCTAGGCGTGTAGAATTATTAATCGATGAGTACCAATATGTTGAAATACATCTAAAATCCTTTGTTTAATGCTAGTGTAGTTAATAGACATGTTAAACTGATTTTCCCATGTACTTATCAATCCTAGTTGGTTTAGTGTCATTTTAATGTTGTAAGCCCAATTATTCCCGTTATACGATAATCCTTTATCTGCATCGATTTAATCGATATAATATATACTTTGTAAATAATAGTTTGTTCATTCATTGTCAATAATTTTAACCAATATTTAATAATGATATAAAGTTTTCTATATGCATGCATTGGTAAACATACGTCCAAGTTCACCATATAAAGCCTTTAAGTTTATAGACTGTTCTTTTGTAAAATTTAGAAAATATTGCTTCAACATCTGGGCTAGAATGATAGCCCCAAATTTCGGCCGAGTAGTTAAGTACTGGTAAAACAAGAGAATCGTATAGATTAATCTTTTGAGAGATGGGAAGGTCTAGTTGGTTTTATACAATGAATAGGTTATGAAGCGAGAATGCTGCATGCTGTGCAAAAACTTTTTTTGCGTTCGACTCCAATTTCCATTTTTGAAAATGTGTATTCCTAGGTATATGAAGGAATTTACAATTTCTATTCTAGTGTCATTTAGAAAGAAGTCATATGATGTCGGTCTACTGTTTTCACATTTCATTATTTTGGTCTTATCAACATTGAGATTGAGAAACATTCGAGGAGTAACATATACATGTAAACGAAAGCTTAAAGAATGTATTAATGTATTGGGTATCGCGTTTTATTTATATTTTACATGAATCTTTGCTAATACCTAGTCGTATTTCTTGTATCAGACGCATATTAGATACATAACCCTACATTTCTGATGACTTAATGATGTTCAGACCTAACACGTGAGATAAATTTAAACATACTTGGGTGATTAACAAAAAAGTTAACAATATATTTCAATCGTAAATTGCGATAAAGACTGCATTCCATAATAAAGTGATATTCATCTTCCAAAACATTACAGTTAGTACATAATCTTTGTTCACGTGGTATTTTGTTAGGTTTAACCCAAGTGTAATCTATGTGACAAAACCTGTAATCTAGCTATCGCTGAGCAATAATTTGCGACAATTCAAATATTGAGGTTTTCTTGGAATTTTAAATTGCATATTTCTGAATAAAAAAGAGCTCTTGTTGAATTACTTAATCGACTATTCCAATTTTGAATAAAGTGATCCTTGATTCTCTGTTTAACAACAGACAGGAACATTTTAACATCACCAACACTTTGAGCGAGCCATGGTTCATATAAACCAAGAGTACTTAAAAGATTGTGCAATAATGAAACTGACTTTATTTGGGTAATGTTTAAAATCCTCTAATAATCTATTATAACAAGATTTCGCGTATTACATGTGTGTATCATAATCCGAGCAATTTTAATATCTGCATTCGAGCCCAGAAACCATTTTAAAAGACCTAAGCGGCCTTGTCCTATGACCAAACTAAGCAAGATGATTGCGCGAAGCGTCACAGAGCGATCCGAGGCTCACTTCAACCTCACATGAGCACGAAGTGCTTAAGGTGAGTTATTGCGATCGCATTTTGTTCGTCGTAACCAATTTGCTTGTATATGGACTACAGGCCGTTATCTTCATCCAATGTTCGTGACTTTTTTTCAGTTTGAAATCTGGGCAAATGTTCGAATATGGGTCATTCCCAGTCAAATACTAGGTCACTTGGTCATCATTGAAAAACACTCTAGAGACCGCATGTTGAAACTTTGTCTTGGTGCTATCTAGACCAAGTTTAAATATGGGTCATGTCTGGTCAAAAAATAGGCAAAAATGAAATAAAATCTAATGAAGGTACAAGAGTCTTCATGTTTTACTGGAGCATGTTGAAACTTTGTCAGAATGTTTTTCTTGATGATATCTAGGCCTTATTTGGGTCATATCGACACCTTAGCATATAGAGCAATGATACTCGGGTGAGCGCACCAGTCCCACCATGGCTCTCATGTATTTGGGTTATAGTCAAAAGGCCTACATTTGAAGTATCCTCATCCTAGCGTGAAAGCTGAATGACCAAGAGTCCGGAAACGAAATTAAATGATTTTGACCTTTGACATATTTGTCCTGTTGACCGCAACATTAATAGGGGTCTTCATTGAATCGTGGTCATAATGAAACGAACAACTGTTGCTACAACGTTTACAACTCCTTTCGCTAACACTTTTATTGAAAGTTACCATAGTTTTGCCATGATATTTTCGATGGTAAAACGGTTTACCAAATTGTCCATGACATGGTGGATATTGAATCAAATTCAGCTATGCAAGCAAAAGTCCCTTTATTCTCAGCGTGTTATTAAGGTTTATATATTCTTTGTGCGTGTTTCGTGCGGTGCTCCAGAAAAAACAACCTGCAGATGCGTCAAAATGTGCTTTCATGTAGGAAAAGTTTATTTAAACTTGTAAATAATCTGCACGTCCGCTAATTTAACCTTAACTACCTTGTCCTTTTTAGCGTCATAAAGATACAAATTGTCAGACTTTCCTCTCATATAGGCCGCCATGGCACCAAAGTTACTTCTCGACAAGAGTAATACGTCACATCTAGATAACAGAACTTGGTCCTGTATCACATATCCAAAGCCCTCACATGACGCGTTTTTGTTGACTTTCGATCTGTCAATGTGAACGATTGACTGGTTACCGGTCAACACGTTCTTCAATCTACCTTTTGACTGATACCTAACGTTTTCCGAATCTGTTGCAATGTATGTTATGTACTTATTACTGTCTTGATAAAGGGCAAGAAAGGATAACATTTTGTCAACGTTTGGTGGACCATCTCGAAGTTTGGAATCGTTAGGTATGCTTGGATTCTTGCCAAAGCGTATATGCGCGCACACTAAAGTCTTTCCCTTGGTGTTATTTTTCTTTATTTCTGAAATATAGTTCAAAACCCTGTCGTCGACACGAAATAATATTCCAAGTACATATCCAAGTATGTGTTCACGTGTTAAATGTCGTAACCATGGTATTCTTTCATTCACCTGTGGATGTATTCGGATATAATCTACTGCAATAGCATTGATCTGCATATAAATCACCGGATCTTTCCAGGCTACATCGAAACTGGTTAAGGGTATGCTTTTTGAAAACCGTTCGCCATGTCCGTCCATATATCGCATCAGTTTGATGTTGGTACCTTTTATAGCTTGTGCACATTTTCGCCAATCGTATACATTAACTTTTAGTAATTTACCCAAGTCACAGGGTTTTGGCATATCGATGACAAAAGTACGATTAGTCAACAGAGCCAATAAAAATGCTGATACTATACCCTTTTCCCTGTCTCCCATACCACCGCACGTAGAAACACATTTATATACAAGAAACCTTCCGCTGCCACAATCCACTTCCGGTATGTGTGCGCTGACGGAAATTGGGATCTCCTGATCGAAAAATGAGGACTTGGAATAAGAATACGTGTTGCTTAAGGTAGCACGAAGCCTTTGATTGTCGACGTTCACACTCTTGGATTTGAAAATATGATTCAAAGTCTTAATGCTGCCATCTTTCATTCGAATAAGTTGAACCAATGTCTTGGCTGGTAGCTCGAAAGAAAGCATGCAATATGCCACGAAGGTGATTATTATCACGAAAACAACCACAATCTGAAAATATAATTTTTGATGTCAGTTATAAATCACAAAATGTTTTGTAATTTTATGGAAGCTAACGTTTGCTGACGAAAGTTTGTTCTTCCATAGTATTTGCAAACAAACTTTATGATTCAACAAATCTATAAACGAAAGAATATGTCGGGAAATTAAACATCAACATACTATAGAAATATTCAGTTAAAACGTTTAATGAAAATAGTAGCCTTTATTGAAAGAGAATTCGGTAAGTATAGTACAGGCAAAACTAAAGCGGCATCTTCATTGGTATTGCCTTCTTACTTCAGTTATTTGATTGCGACAAAACCGTTATTAATGATCCCTGGATAAACAAACCAGTATTGGGCTAGGAGGAAGAGTACCTTTCCCAAGGTCAATCCATCATTACAACCGCGAGCGGGGTTCGAACATAGGACCCCTGGTTCCAAATCCAGCACGATTCAGACACAGCCACGGAGGATTCTCCACAACCTGTCTAGAATGCCTCATTACAAATGCCCTTAAATGATATGCTCCAACGTTAGGAGTTACACATTTGCTTCTATACCACCACTCAGGTGATCGATTTCAGTTCATCTTTACTATCTTGTTAGTAAAAATGGCTGCCATTAATATCATGTCGTATTTTCTTTGAAAATGGGCATAATGTAGTCTGTTGAAATTGTATTTCCTGAAAAAGGCATAGGTCTAGTTCCGAAAGTATGGTAACAGTTGTTGTATTAGCACGTCTGTTTTTCGTAGAAGAAACATAGGGCTATTGTGAGACCCTTGGCGTCTTCACAAAACGTTAATACCTTCATAACTAAAAAACAACTACACATATTCAAATGAAACTTGGTACTACGGATTAGCTTTTTTCAAACGGTTTGGTTCGGAGTTATTTTCACATGCTGATATCTCCGATAGAAGATGACATACCGTGTTTTTTTAATCTGTACATTGAGCCATTTAGTCTTGTTAGATAATAGGCCAATCGTAGACGTATTGAATGCAGATTAGAACCTATTTCATATTTCCTAGCCGTCAGTCATTCAGAAGAGTTTGTCAATTCGTCAACTCGTCAATTTTGTTGACGAATTGACGAAAAAAATGTTTTCCAAAAAACATTATTTCTGTCTTTAAGATAATGTGTCTGGACGTATTGCATGCAAATTAAACCCTATTCAAATTTCATGGCCATTAGTCATTCAGAAGAGCTTCGTCAAGTTCGTCAATTCGTCACCTCGCAAATTGTGTTGACGAATTGACGAAAAAAATATAACACGTTAACCACTTCATAGATATCTAAAATGGCATTATGTAGGTATCTGTTGGCAGTAACATAGACTTGTTTGTGTTGACATAAGTATATGTTAACATAAACATTAACGCGTTAATCAGATGTTTATTATGATAATTAAGTGACAAACGTGATCATTAAGTGGTTATTTGATGGCAGAAGTATGATAAAAAAAAAAAAAATGGCCACTTAAGTAGGCCTTGTTAAATTCCTGAGTATTATTCATTTTGCTTGACTAAAATACTTTTCTAATTAGCGTCACACAGACGAAACAATAGTTGCAAAACAAATAAAGTATTATGTATTCAAGATCAATGCAAATGCCGCGTAGGCTACTAAGCAACTATGTTTTTTTAAAAAAAGATGGGACAACTTTCCTTACGACGATTCAATTTTCCTATGTAAAAACAAATTAGTTAAAGCTATGTTCGGCAAAGTTGCAATGTCAGGAGGTCAAATGTCAACGTTAAAAGAATTCCCGAATATTGATAATGTCATAAATATGCGTTTGATCCTCACCAAATTACAATATAAATGTCTGTAAAATACTACCTCCTCCCCCCCACCCGCCTTCTTTTGTAAAAGAAGACTTCATTATTATTTCAATAATGTTTACACACACTTGTGTACGCAATTTGTATTTCAAATTAATGTCACGTGTAATTCTTTTAAAAAGCCCGCAATTTGTTAAATCAGTAGGACTATAGATGTATCTTAATTGGTGTGTTTAAATACAAGTTTTCAAGTATTTCTATACCACTGAAGAATACACTACATACATGGAATGAGAACTATATTATGCAATTACAAGTGCCATGAACATGTTTCATGTCAAACGTTAACCATTATAAGGCGGTTAAGTCTATTGTTTTAGTATTTGTAAATAACGGTTACCTTCTCTCGATAGCGGTATTCATGTGCATCATCTCGATTATTCCGCATATACGTGCATAACTAATGATCTATTAATTTGAACGTATGTTTTGGTAGAAAAGAAACACATCGTGTATGCTGCGGTTAATACGTTATCTTGATACAACCATATTCGATACATGCATAACCAGGTGAACTTTTGATAAGTGAAATTGGGGACGATCTCAGTTTCCTTTTCCGTCAATGTTTCCTCAGTAAACGTTCTTTTTGCTGGGACTATACATTCTTGTTATGCTAAGACCCAACGAAATATACATTCAAAAACATCACGGCACATTCTTCTTCATTTAAATTGCTTCATATACAGGTTCTTGTTAATGGCTTTCCATATGGGGAAGTGTATATTGGTACGCATGAATTCGTCTCAAATATATATACATACATACTGGTGAACAAACCACAAACGAATATCTTTTATCAAAATCGGCCCTGATGTTTGTCAACGTTTATATCTAACAAAAATATACGTTGACAAACATCACAGCGCATTTTATTGTCCCCCGCTTTTAGCGAAAGCTGGGGACTATTATTTCTCATTCGTCAGTCAGTCCGTCCGTCCGTCAGTCCGTCCGTCAGTCCGTCCGTCAGTCACGCTGTCACAAAAACTTTAACCTTGGTCATAACTTCTGAACCGTAATAGGTACTGCTTTCATATTTCACATGTGTATTCCTTGTGACAACCCCTTTCCATCAATACCAATTTGTTTGACCTTGTGACCTTGACCCTGACGAGTTATGGCCCTTTACCCCTATGTATGACTAAATTCATTTCCGGGCTATTTCTCTGCAACCGCTTTTTGGAATTTTATGAAACTTCATAGGAAGGATCACCACCAAGTGTAGATGCGCATATCGTGTTTGCGTTCCGGTTGGATTATTTTGCACGGAGTTATGGCCCTTTACCCCACCATCAGGCTATGTATGACTAAATTCATTTCCGGGCTATTTCTCTGCAACCGCTTTTTGGAATTTTATGAAACTTCATAGGAAGGATCACCACCAAGTGTAGATGCGCATATCGTGTTTGCGTTCCGGTTGGATTATTTTGCACGGAGTTATGGCCCTTTACTCCACCATCAGGCTATGTATGACTAAATTCATTTCCGGGCTATTTCTCTGCAACCGCTTTTTGGAATTTTATGAAACTTCATAGGAAGGATCACCACCAAGTGTAGATGCGCATATCGTGTTTGCGTTCCGGTTGGATTATTTTGCACGGAGTTATGGCCATTTACCCCACCATCAGGCTATGTATGACTAAATTCATTTCCGGGCTATTTCTCTGCAACCGCTTTTTGGAATTTTATGAAACTTCATAGGAAGGATCACCACCAAGTGTAGATGCGCATATCGTGTTTGCGTTCCGGTTGGATTATTTTTCACGGAGTTATGGCCCTTTACGCCACCATCAGGCTATGTATGACTAAATTCATTTCCGGGCTATTTCTCTGCAACCGCTTTTTGGAATTTTATGAAACTTTATAGGAAGGATCACCACCAAGTGTAGATGCGCATATCGTGTTTGCGTTCCGGTTGGATGATTTTTCACGGAGTTTTACCCCACCATCCGGCTATGTATGACTTAATTCATTTCCGGGCTATCTCTCTGCAACCGCTTTTTGGAATTTGATGAAACTTTATAGGAAGGATCACCACCAAGTGTAGATGCGCATATCGTGTTTGCGTTCCGGTTGGATTATTTTTCACGGAGTTATGGCCCTTTACTCCACCATCAGGCTATGTATGACTAAATTCATTTCCGGGCTATTTCTCTGCAACCGCTTTTTGGAATTTTATGAAACTTCATAGGAAGGATCACCACCAAGTGTAGATGCGCATATCGTGTTTGCGTTCCGGTTGGATGATTTTTCACGGAGTTATGGCCCTTACTTCTGAACCGTAATAGGTACTGCTTTCATATTTCACATGTGTATTCCTTGTGACAACCCCTTTCCATCAATACCAATTCTTGTGACCTTGACCCTGGCGGGGGACCATGATTCTCTGAATTTGCTTGTTTCAGTTAAATCTCTACATACACGTGGGATTCGCCTTGGTTGTGGGTCCTTAGCAACCGAAACTCAAACGAGCACAACCTGAGCCCGTATGGCACCTGTTCACCGGAATCGGCCTGTCGGTTTGGGCTGTGGAGCGTCGCTTTACAAACAAACAGACAGAAAAGTGTAAATGACAAAAAATATTCCATCGACCATGTTCTATCACCATGCCAAAACGCATTGGTCTACACCCAACCGTTTCGCCTCGGTGATTCTCTCTTTGCATATTTAGGCAATTGGCAGCCAACTTCCGGCTGTAACTCGGGAACCCGGGGTCGGAGGTTAATCACGTAAAAAGTATTTTTGTAGCGAATGAAGTGAACAACGACACTAAAACAACCCTATATTTGAAGGGCTACCATGAGGAAAATTGAGGACTAAATCGAACAATTCTACGTACGTTTTTTCTAAATATTTCGAAGTATTCACAACCGAAGTTGCAGGTCTCCACGTTGAAAACTGTAGGAGGAGATAGATTTTTGGGGAACGTTCTTAAAACGCAGTTTTTTGTTAACTGCATAGCAACGGGAGGGTCTATAGCAACGAAACTCAAACGCGCAGTCTCCGAGGACCTATGGCACCTGTTGACCGAGTTCCAAACGTGGGTTTGGGCTGTGGAGCGGTCGATATACAAACAAACAGACAGATTCTCAAGCGAATCCCAACATACTGGTGAACGGACCACAAATGAATATCTTCTATGAAAATCGGTCCTGATGTTTAACTTCGACATATACAGGTTCTAGTTGATGACTTTCTGCATTGGGAAATTTATTTTGAGGCGCACTCACGTATGCAATTATCACATATACACACGAACTGGTGAACAGACCCGTAAAGCAAACCATGTATGAACATGAGCCCTGGTTTGTTTTTAAGAAATAAAACACAACGAAATATACGTTGACAAACATTACAGCATATTCTTCTTCAGTTGAATCTCTTTAAACATAGGTTCTTGCTAATGGCTTTCTGCATGGGAAAGTGTATTCTGTGGCGCGTCCACGCATGAAATAGTTGATGGCGTTCTGTATTTAGAACATGTACTATGGAGCGCGTCCACATATTCACTCATAGTGTTGAGCGAAGTCCTGAAGTTTAATAACGTTTATAGCAATCAGTAGTACAGTAATCAAAGCTCTGAAAGCACTGATGGTGTGATCACTTAGGAATGAATCTGCCAAACAGAAACCAATAAAAGCAAAGATGACAAACAGATAGAAAGCCGGACGACGGAGAGGTGATCTATAAGTGCCCCCCCCCCCCCCCCCCCCCCCCCCCCCCTCTCCCAGCTTTACAGGCAGACGACACTAAAAGTAATTATTATTGAAAACAGCAGACTGGTTTCGATGCGTCAAAATATGTTTGAGGTGGTAGTAGTTTGATATCGTATTTAAGTGACACGTAAAACAAATAATATATATACAATGGATTAATATAACAATTTTACATTTACATGTGTAGTCAATAGTTGTATAAAGGTACTACCCGGCCATACAAATGGCTTATGGGTAACTAGATATTAATCAATATAAGTACTAAAACGAAGGGTTATTAGTCGCCGTTTGAAGCCAGCGAGTATATTTTTATTCGTTTTTCAGATTTCACATGGGAGGACAAGTTGTTATTAGGATAAACTAAATGTAAATGCATCGAAAATATTACGTTTACAATTGTTTAATAACACTAACTTATAATACATTTGAAAAGAAATTCATGTTTCCAATGTAGTAAGTCTATTTTTGATTAACCTCGTATTTCATTTTTAGCTCGACTTTTCGAAGAATATTGAGGCTATTGCACTCGCCCCGGCGTCAGCGTCGGCATCTGCGTTAAAGATTTTGAAAATATTAATTTCTTCTATACCATAAAACATATTTACTTCAAACTTGGCATATTTGTTTTAATGACAATATAGACAACTGCAGCAAGTCAGATAACTCGGTCAACCATATTTGTAGGGTTGTGCCCATTTGTGAACTTATATTTTGTCACAAGAACGTAACCTAAGCTATTTCTTTGCCGTTTCTCAATATTTCTTCGTTAAACTTTTAAATTAATTGAAAATTTAATTTAATTTCAATATCATGCAAAACATATGCACATATAATAACTCATGTACATTTGAAATGACGAGGAAAATTAATTGAGCCGTCCCGCGAGAAAACAAACATTATGCCCTCTGCGTAATGTATCGACCCAGATCAGCCTGTGCATTCCTCACAGACTGATCCGGGCCGACATATTCTCAGGGGGATAGAGGTATAGAGTAATGATTCTTGAAACAGAAAATCTAGAGGAAGCGAAAAGTGTCTATCCGTGTTAGCCTGCGCGGCATGCTTAGGCTGATCCGTGTCGATACTTTACGCAGAGACCACAATGTTGGTTTTCTCGCAGGATAGCTCAATTGTTCAACTCAAATAATGAATTAATTGAAAGTTGAATTAAATTTGAGTATCATGCAAAGTATAGGCACATATAATAAGACAAAATATGATTAAGTTTATTGAATTTGGTCTATTGTATGTTGTCCACGTGTAAAATCCTAGAACACAAATGTAAACTTGAAACATAACTGTTGCTTATTGTCCGGCTATCAGGGCAAAACAGTGTGGAAGCGGCGAAAGACTATACAGATTTGGGTGAAATATGTCTATACTAATGTGAATGTCGTAAAAGGTGTTTAGTGTCGTTAACATTATTTTATCTCCATTAAATTAGTGTTGTCATTTAAACATGCTGTGTTCATGCCTTTACAATGTGTTGACAGAGTTGAATGTCAATTTACTACAGGTTCGACTTTTACATGCCAAAAGAAATCTTTACCGATTTGGGTCTCAACTCATGTAGTCTCTCAGTCTTTAAAGGGACTGAACACCATAATGGTCCAAAATCGTTATATTTTATACTTATTCTAATTAAGCCACACTACGTCGATATATATGTAACGCAATGATGTAAAAGGTCGTACAAGTCTTGTCTTTCATTATTTCATAGGAAATAAGCAATTAAAAAAACGTCGGCTCCGTGTTTTCCCGTTTAAAAATACCGTGGAATTTCCTCTTGCTAATTTGAATTTGTGGATTCAATTCGGCATTCTCTAACACTATCGACTCATAACATTCACGTATGCGTGAGTGTAAGGAACGACAACTCTGCGAAGGAGATTGTCAATTCGGTTTTAGTGATCACGTGATAAATATACAGCGATATTTTTAGATTTACCGGGTTACTAACCCAGTAGATTTTACTATGCAAAATAACGAAAAATCTCCGCAATATTAATAGTGTGCATATATTGTAGTACATCAGTCAGCAAATCTCAATGCCTTACATGCAAAAACATCAAGGTAATAGCAATTTTTAATTTTTTTCTTTTTTTTCGCTTTTTTCTCATATGGGATTCAGTCCCTTTAATAGCTGTTGAAAACTGTCTATATATATATATATATCTATTTAAAGAGGACACTAGTTACTCGCTAGGCGTGTCTAATCAGATTTGAATTTGATTTTTAGCTCGACTGGCTGAAAGCCAGTCGAGCTTATGTCATGGCGAATTGTCCGCTGTGCGTGCGTTAACTTTTCCTTTAAACGACTTCTTCTCCCTAACCACTTGGTCAATTTGGTTGAAACTTCATAGGAAGCATCCTCTCAATGTCCTCTCTTAAATTCCTTCAATTCTTTTTGATCCATCCATAATTCTGGTTTCCATGGCAACCAAAAGAAAAAAAAGTGAAAACTTAAAAAATCTTCTTCTCCGAAAGTGTCTGGCCGATTTTCAAATAATTTTGTAGAAATGTTCAATGGGTGACCCTTTATTAGATTCCTTTAAGAAATGTTGATTGGTTGAAAAACATGCCGCCAGGGGGCGGGGCTATTTTGCCTTATAAAGCTATAGTGAAAACTTAAAATATCCTCTCCTCCGAAAGTGTCAGGCTGATATTCAAATACTTTTGCAGAAACATTCCTTGGGTGACACTCTACAATATTCCTTTAAGCCATGGTGGTTGATCAAAAACATTGCCACCAGGGGGCAGGGCTGTTTGGAGATTTGATTTTTGCCTTATGGCCGTGGAGCGATACTGGCCCTCTTGGGCCTCTTGTTCAATAGGTTCGACAGTGTGTCTATACAGATTTGAATTTGTTTTTTCTTTTTCAATAGGTCCGACAGTGTGTCTATATATATTTAAATTCAATTTTTCAATAGGTTCGACAGTGTGTCTATACAGATTTGATTTTTGATTTTTATTTGTTTGGAACAAACAAATTTAGTAGCTGCAATTCTGAAGCCATACGTCTTATGGAAAAGTTCCTAAATTTCATACGCGTGAAAGTAGTACTCAATACTTGCTCTTACTTTTCAAATGTATCACGATTTTTGAAATAATGATATATTTATATCGTCTTTGTTTTCTTATGTGGTTCTTATATTCAAAGAGAATTACGAAATAAAATGAAACATTGTATTTTAAAACATGAAAGCGGAGAGATTTATAAATCTCAATGAGTGAACTGCTACAGGAAGAACTATTTCCGATTTAAGCTCCAGATACGGTATTTGAATTTTCAATCACGCATTGCAAATGTAGATAAAAACAGAATTGAAAATATTTTCTTTGTGCCTTGTCGGCCATATAAATATAGTATAAAGAATTAAAAAAACAAATATGTGCGTCATAAAATGCATTTAAAATGAGAGTAACACATTTGCAGAGAAATCGTGATCGTCGAATTCTATTTATAAATACAACGGTATGGGGGGAGGGTCTAAAGTGCGGACGCGATCTGCGGACAAATACATTATAGAGGGAAAATGCGGACAAATGCAATATAGAGGGAAAATGCGGACGCAATATAATATAGAGCAAATCTGCGGACGCTATGATTTGTTGTAAAAAATGTTTAATTAAAGATGGGCAAATGTGTATAATTTGTTACATATGATCATATCCGGGGTTTTCTTTGTAAATATATAATGTGTTTGATTGCTTTTATCAGTGATATAGATTAAACCAAAAATCGAGATCATGCTGAAATGGAATCTCTTTGTAAAGTGTTTTAACGACTTTCCTCTTTATATCATATCTATAGATATCAATAAAGAGAATTGATGGATTGATTTTCCGACAAGTAAATGTCTTTTGACGCATCTGCAGCGGACGAAATTTGAAAACATTGCAAGAATAGAATAGGTTGCTAGTAACTAGCCATAGGTTTTGCTTCAATTATATCCTCTCCTTTACAATCGATTGAAGGGTCATGAGTTCTAGTTATTGTTGGGCCTCTTCATTTTCTACTTTGTAACTTTCAACAGTTTTCCATGTGCCATACTACGAGGCAAATGATCCATGCAACATTCTATTCTGTAGGGTACTTGGAAGGGACAGAACAATTTAAATAACAAATAAACAATAAGTATATATATATATATACAACACTTTTAATCTTAATTTGTTTCTAGTAATTATATATATATACAACTATAATACTAATCTATAACAAATAAGTTAAATGGTTTTTTCTTGCTGTGTAAACAGTAAAAAGCAACATATATTGAAAACATTGTGGGAAAAGGAAAATTTGCTTATTTAAAAAAATTCTTAATTCCCATAACCTTTCTTTACCGTCGTATAAACCAAATTTGTATTTGAAGGCTGTTATAAGTAAAAAACTTAAATGTTGCCAATTTAATCACATATCTTATCATTATAATAGCCAAATAATTAACAAAAGTTACAATTAAAGTCCGCATCTGTTGTCGAAATATCCACAGGTGCATTAACACAAGATTTGTGAAACCAATTTGTGCATATATCACATTGTACCATGACGATATCGACACATCCCGGCAAGTTACAAATACATACATGTATATGATAGGTTTATTGGGAAAAGGGGTTACATTTATAATTTGTTTGGAATGACACTCGTACACAATGGTAAATAACAGTGTATGGCCACGCATCCTTAATTGATTTGGCAAGCTTAAACACCCTTTAAAGGAAACAGCGGCCAGCTTAGGTGTATACTGTAGAGTAAAATTCGGACGGCACAGGTATTGGTTTTCTCTGGAGCATTTAATCCTTCTATAATGCAAATGAATTCAAAAGCCTCTGAAGTCTGAAGCATGTTTCTTTTAAAGTGCTCATATAAATATTAGTACTGCCTTTTTCCACAATATTTTCTACATGATTTCAATTACTCTTTCATTTGGATAGATGTTTCTTTTTTAGCTCACCTGAGCACGAAGTGCTAAAAGTTAGTTATTGTGATCTCCTTTTGTCCGGCGTCTGTCGTCCGTCAACATCTTCTCCTCAGTAACGAGTGGGTCAATTGGGATGAAACTTCACAGAAAACATCCTCTCATTGACCTCACCAGAATTCCTTCAAATGTTTGTGATTTATGCAGAATTATGGTTTCCATGGCAACGAAAAAAAAAAAACTTTAAAAATTCTTCTTCTACCAAACTGGTTGGCAGATTTTCAAATTATTTTAAAGAAGTGTTCCTTGGCCGCCAGGGAGCGGGGCACAAAAGTGTCAGGCCGATTTTCAAATAATTTTGTAGAAATGTTCCTAGGGTGACCCTCTATCAGATTCCTTCCAGCCAAGTTGATTGGTCGAAAAACATGGCCGTCAGCGGTCGGGGCTTTTTTGCCTAATATGGCTATAGTAAAAACTTGAAAAATCTTCTCCTCCGAAAGTTTTTGGCCAATTTTCAATTCTTTTTGTAGAAATGTTCACTGGGAGACCATCTATCAGATTCGAAAAACATGGCCGCCAGGGGGCAGGGCTATTTGGCCTTATATGGCTATAGTGAAAACTTGAAAAATCTCTTGTTAAGCAGGAAGCTTTTGAGTAAGATTTTAGAAAACCCTTGGTCAATTGTGATTTTTTTTGTAACAAAAATTGGTAAATACTTAGATGAGTGAGTCGGGGCCATAATGGTTATCCATTTGTTTTACATGTCTTTTGAAACTTGGAAATTAAATATAATATTCACATTTATGTCTCATGATTTATTTTTATAGCCAACTAAAATTCGACTTATTGATATCTAGGTCAAGTTCGAATATGGGTCATGTCGGGTCAAAACCTAGGTCACAATGCCAAATTTAAGGAAAATCTTGTTAACACTTTGGAAGCCACATTTTTGGCTTGAGCATGTTGAAACTTTGTCAGAATATTTGTCTAAGTAATAGCTAGTCCAAGTTCGAATATGAGTCATGTCAGGTTAAAAACTAGGTCACTAGGCCAAATTTAAGGAAATCTCGTTTACACTCTAGAAGCCACATTTCTGGCTTGAGCATGTTGAAACTATGTCGGAAAATTTGACTTATTGATATCTAGGTCAAGTTCGAATATGAGTCATGTCAGGTTAAAAGCTAGGTCACTAGGCCAAATTTAAGGAAAATCTCGTTGACAGTCTTGAAGCCGCATTTTAAACTTGGGCATGTTGAAACTTTATCAGAAAGTTTGTCCTGATGATATCTAGGCCAAGTTCGAATATGGGTCAAGTCATGTCAAAAAGTAGGTCACTAGACCAAATTTAAGATAAATCTTGTTAACACTCTGGAAGCCACATGTTTGGCTTGAGCATGAGAGAGTTATGTCTTAAATAGCCCATTCTCAGGTGAGCGATTCTAGGGCCTCATGGCCCTCTTGTTTTCAATAGGTTCGACAGTGTGTCTACACAGATTTGAATTGAATTTTCCAATATGTTCGACAGTGTGTCTTTACAGATTTTAATTTCATTTTACTACAGCTTCGAATTCATGTCAAAAGATTTGTATACAGACGCGTAAATATGTTTATGCTTAATTTAGCTGCGCCCCAAGCACCGCCTACTGATTTATTTTGGAATTCATGCTGAAAATCGTTCTGCAAGACGGTTTACGGCAGTTCAAATCTGTATAGACAAGAACGACAAATTCGTATAGACTTTCGCTGTTACGAAACAATGTTGCTTTGGGTCCGGTCACTTTGTATTTAATTACCTTTTAATTGAGAACATGATATAACATTTTAAATGGATTTATTTTTACTCCACAGTCAAACTAAGCAGGTATCCTACTATTTTTAGAAGTATCAATTCAGTCACGAGCAGAAAGGTTATAGTCAGGTCTGGTCTTACCTGTTCGCAACACGACCCAACTCGCGCACAGCCGGTTACGGGTTAACGTTTGAAGCCTATGTAGTTATTTTGTTGTACAAAACTGATTAAAAATGTGGTTTTCATATACTGATCTCATTTTAGGACAATGCTTTAAACTAATAAATAAATTATTATGTGAATAGGTATTGTTGAATTTATTTCTATACACCAGTGTTCGTAAGATCGCTTTTTTTTTTATAATGTATGTGTATATTACTAGTTTATTTGCTGTTTTTCTCTCTCTTGAATATGAATATGTATATACTGATGTCATATAATGTATTAGTCAGATGAATGTATACGATTCTATCCATGATACATTTTCATCTACTAATGTTTTTATAATATATGTGTGTGTGTGTGTGTGTGTGTGTGTGTGTGTGTGTGTGTGTGTGTGTGTGTGTGTGTGTGTGTGTGTGTGTGTGTGTTTTATATGTGAAATACAAGTTTATTTGGAGCGTGTGTCACTAAATTACGATTGAAACCGAGTGTCCCGGGTTCGATCCCCAGTCGCGGCACTACGGTCATGGTGGAGCCTATTACTGGTTTGTTTGCCCAGGGATCATGAATAAGTGAACTATCGCCGTGATATAACTGAAATAATGTTTCAAACAAAACACTAAATTACGAACTTCTTTATTCTAACCATATAAAGATTAAACCTAGTGTACTGGCTCGTTGTCCAACACGACTATCCCCTAGGCGTTTATTGTTTTATGATTCTCTTTACAGCGTATGATCAATTATCGGTAAATCACGGCGATTACCGAATATATTGCTTCCGCGGGAAGATAATATTATCGATATTTAATGATTTAACTGATCATGATGATCGAAATACGTCAAAGTTGTAAATCAATGACAAAGTTGTATCTATAACTGGAATCATAGAAAACATCATGTGTTATAACTATGAAACTTTTAAGTTTTCAAATTGTTGTTGACATGTGTATTTGAAAACGAAGACGCATATTGGTTTGACGTTCAGTGTCATTAAAGCGTAACATTTGTATAACACTTAACACACTGATACTTCATCTTTTATTTTCTTCAATCGTGACTTCAACATCCGTTTTTGGTCCAAATATATATATTCACAGCTCAGAACGAGCAATGGCACCTAAATTTCCATTGTTTACTAAGAAAATTGATTTAACGCTTATAAAGACTTGATGGCCAGGTGATAAACCTTGGTAACAAAAATACCAATTTTAGTTACAACCCTTTCACGCCAAGCCCTCGATATATGTTAACGAAATGTATATACATGCATATACAGCAAAGTGAAGTGAAGCGAACAATAAGACGATACAATTTATTGTTTCGTGTTTCAAAAATACTGAAATCAGTCCCTAATGAAAGCACTATGTGTATATTTAGACTAATTATTGTTACGAATGTATGTGTGGTAAAAAATAAATTAATACAGTCTTTTCCGGCGACATTGATGCATTACATCAACTTTCTCTTGTTAAATGATAATATGATACATATAAATCTAAATGCACATTTAACTTGATTACGCGGAATGAAGTATTGCAGATCTTTTTATGGGTCTTTTATAAGAAAGCATGTATTTAAGTCGTTGGCAAAATTTCATATCTAAAAAGTCAGGCACAATCAGTTCAATAACGTTATTATAAAATGAAAGTCTAAGACTAAGAGTAAGAGTAAGAAAATATCATTGATGCTTTTTGGTCTTTCCTTTCTGTATTTGGGAAAGGGTTAACATGTTACGGTACTGGTTGTGTATTTGTTCTCACACATTAGTCACGTTTAACAATCTGAGGTTTAATTGCATCTCCGTAACAGGACCACATAGGGTAAATTGACGAAACACTTACGGAGGCTACAGTTCTAGCTTATGTGTCAAGATTTGTCTTCAATGTACACAAATGCGAATACACGAACCATTTCCTGCAGCAGACGCCTTTTGAAACATTTGTGACAAATGGAGAAATTGCTCAAAAATGAGCAATGTCTCCTTTTGCCGCAATGTTTACAACTTCATTTAAAGTCTTTCACTCGCAGCGTTTTTCAAAGTCGTCTGCTTCTGAGAAAGAGTTAAGACACTAAACATAGTAAAGTTCAATAGCAAATTCCCCAGTAGCTTCGAGACATTTCTTTCGTGGCACTAATACACAGTGGGGAGCTCTTCAGTGACATCCGTTATATAATCCCCTGTTTACATGATATGCTTTTTTGACAGTCTGAGGAACCCTTGATCACATAGACTTAATCTAAAGCACACAACTTTGAAATGTATACGCAACAAATTAATACTTTACATATAAATGAAAGCATAACTATTAAATGGTGATAAAAACATCGCGGAAAAGGGATAAACTGCAGATCACCATTCATCTACTACAGGTTAGTTAAATTGTTTCTAAAAGGGGAAAATAATATATTTATCAAAACGTTTTAATATCTAGAATATCGAAATAATCAACTTGAAATAGGTTGGAAAACATTGTGTGAAAAGTAGATTTTTTTCATTTTCCACAATATTTACAAAGTTCGTCTGATACAGTAGCGCCCACGGAAAAGCAGCCAGTAGATAAGAAAGTCTGTTATGTGGTTAACTGGTATGAGAAACATATGGGTAGGTGAACTGGCCGTCGTGATATAAATGAACAATTGTTGAAACGGCGTTTAGCCACAAAATTCGTCTTTTGCAAAAGCTATCAGAGAAAGGGTTTAACGGAAGGTGTTTTCCCCTTTTGAACGTGTTCTAGAGTGCAAATGCTGTGATTTTTTGCCACATAGTTTCCAAAGTTGTTCAACTTTCTGGACATCTGAAGAAGATATGGAATGCCATAGCTCACATCCGTACAGAGTAGACGAAATTGGTATTGTTTTCATTAGTGAACCTATTTTAATAAGGTTGACATTTCCAATGTTGTTTAATGCTAGTAAAGGGAACATAGAGGCCCGTCCTTTGCTGACGCGGTATCTTATTGTATGTGAGTTAGTTAAGTGTTATGCTCGAGGCTAATCAAGTATGGACAAAAAAGCACAATATTTATAGTGTCGGATTACCACAATTTGTTTTGCCAACAGTTAAACCGTAAGTTGATTCAAGTCTGTTTAATAAGTATTGCTGTGCTTTAAACTAGTAACGAATTGTCATTTCAAAGAACATCTTCCCCCGGGTTATACATATAGATGTGTTGTAAGCTCGTTTTAATATAACGTAATATTTGCACAATGTATATATACTCATGAATTATCCCAGGATACGCTACATTGCTTTTAATAAAATACGATCCTGTTCGTTATAGTATGATAACATACAAGACGCCCAATGGGTCTGGGTCGTTTACCTGATTCCATGAAGATATAAAGACCCATGGATTGTTCCAGGTCTAAGTTAAAATAAATGTAGGAGTTATGGTCTGAACACAGAAAATGAAACGTGTTAAGAACTCTGAGCATCCATGAAGATATAAAGACGCATGGATTGTTCCAGGTCTAAGTTAAAATAAATGTAGGAGTTATGGTCTGAACACAGAAAACGAGACGTGTTAAGAACTCTGAGCATCACATTTAGTACATGCTAATCTTTGAAACCAAGATGTACAAGTCCGTGAAATTTGGCAAAGAGAACAGCTCCATTTGAACAAAAACAAATTTCAACTTGATACAAATACATAAGAGTAAATTTGGTTGCATACAATCAGCAAGCAAAGTTACAGAGGGGGGTTGTGGCATGGATTAAGCTCGCTGAGTTATATAGCTCTTCTGATAACTGGTGTTATTTATATTGTACTAACAATATAAAGAGAGGAGCATTCCAAAATATAATAAACAAGAGATTGCTTCTCCAGTTTCTACTAGATTCTTCATATTTAAACAGGAGTTAGTTTAATCATAGGTCTCAGAAAAAAACAATCATATAGACATAGAACAAATTAAGAGAAAATTATGTTATTTCCTCCATATAAAAAGAGCTGAGATATTGAGCTCCACGGACAATTGAATAGTATTCTATAGTTAATTAAGATATTTAATAAGACAATGAAGCAATGAGGGTGGCGTATTTTAAACTGTTGTTATGTATCCCTATAGGGAGTGCTCCTACAAAAGGAGAGTATACCGATACAAAATATAAGATACAAAATACAAGGTGACCATGATAAAAAACAACCATATAGACAGTATCCAGACAGTATCCAGAGGCAGTATCTAAAAGTCAGAAAAAAAGTATTTAGAAAAACATTTTTTCGTCATTTTGTCACAAAATTGACGAATTGACGAACTTGACGAAACTCTTCTGAATGACTGATGGCCATGCAATTTGAAATACGGCCTAATTTGCTTGCAATACGTCCAGATACATTATCTAAAAGAGAGAAATAAAGTTTTTAAAAAAACTGCTTGTTTCTTCAACTAAATTGACGATTTGACGAATTGATGAACTTGACGAAGCTCTTCTGAATGACTGATGGCCATGACATTTGAAATAGGTCCAAATACATTATCTCAAAGACAGAAATAAAGCTTTTAGAAAACTATTTGTTTCGTCAATTTCGTCAACTAAATTGACAAGTTGACGAATTGACAAAGCTCTTTTAGTTTAGTTGAATCGTATTAAATTCTTATATTTTTGACATAGAAGGAAACATCAAGAAATATACAATGGCGAAATGGATTGGCTCATAGCTTATTTTAGGTCTTATCTTATAAAGATTGATTTTAAGGATCATTGCCGATATTGTAATAAGAATTTATATTAACAATATGGACTGATTCCTGTCTCGATTTCGATGAGTGTGTTCGGAATTCGCCTACTATAGCAATTGGATCTTTCGAGCCTTGCTAAAAATGAACAATCTTAAACAGTTGATCATGTAAGATAAAGTGCTATTTCGCGCAATAACAAACTATATTACCTGTTAATGAGCAAGATCGATTTTTCTCAGTCGTGGGGTAAGATTCTGTAACATAATCCCAATCGAGTCCGTAATGTCGAGATTAGGATGTTACAGAATCTTATTCCGAGTTGATTAGGGTTTAAAGCCGGGTTCAACGATTTTGTAGTCATATCACGCGGACCAGTTAACCTACTCATGCGTTTCCTGGTTTTCCACACCAGTACACCACACACAATACTTTCCAAGCAACTGGCTGCTTTTCCACATAAACTGTTTAACAGCCCATTGGTGAAAGACGAATGCCGCATGTCACAGTGACTTTTGTCAAACGTCGAAAAGAATGTTGGCCGAGCTGGGATTCGAACTCACAACCCCTAGATTGACAGCCCGCGTCACTACCGACTGAGCTACTGGGGCTGAGAATACTCGATATTGCTTATTAAAGCAACTAGAAGCGTATTTATCAGACCAAAATTCCTGTCATCAAAATAAAATTATATTTATTTCTCCACATCGGCTGTAAAGTATCTTGTACTTTTAACTAATTGCAATTGAAAAGCATTACACCAAATAATAAGATTATATTACAAATCCTAGCACGAACACGAAACTTCCGTCATGACGTCACTGCTTGTTGGCGCGAAACAGCACTAAACAATGCTAGACAGCCTGCGAAACACTTGGTAGTGCACACATGTATAAATGTAATACGTATTAATTACTATAATTACACATGAGGAATTATTAATTACACCTCACAACATAAACTTCTCGTAAAATCGTGTAACAGTTTCGAAGGAGAGAAAGAAAATAATTTTACAATAAGATTTATTATACTTCCATCGTTAGGATACTGTCATTTAATTGGTTAAGAGCTGTCAACTACTGACCCCATAAATCTGTTATGGGTTCAGTAAATACTACGGAAGCAAAACTTCCTGATGTTTACGCTGAAATGTATTATTAGTCCCCTACCGCTCAGAGACCGGTTTAGGGAATATAGGTTTGGTATCACCATGATGAGGCAAGACAGACAACACAGGGTGTGTGTTATTAGTCACCGAAAGGTCGGCTCAAACATTGTCCGTCCGCAGTTTCGTGCCCGGGCTGTATCTTCCACATGCTTGAATGGATTTTGATATTACTTCATATAATTATTTTCCATAGTAGGATGATTTGTCACGCACATCACCCAGCCACCTACTCTCAATGTCAATGTCACAGTTTGAGCTCAAACATTGTCTGTCCCGAAATTTTACACTAAGCTACCTACTCCCAAGGTCAAAGTTTAAGTTTGGGTTCAAACATTTTCCATCCGAAATTTCTTGTCCGGGCTGTATCTTCCACATGCTTGAATGGATTATGATAATTCTTCACACAATTATTACCATAACAAGATGATGTGGCAAGCACATCACCCAGCCAACTTCTCTGAGGGTCTAGGTCACTATTTGGGCTCATACATTCTTGGGCTTTGCTGACGTGTCCAGGCTGTGTCTTCTACATGCTTGAATGGATTTAATACAACTTCACACAATTACTCTTCATAGCGAGATGATGTGTTGCACATTAACCAGCCACTTACTCCCAAGGTCAATGTCAGACTTGAAGACTTTGTTCTGCAATGTCATGTCTACAACTCTAGATCTTCACTTATTTAATGAGGACCGCTACAAGACCATGTATGTCAAGGGGTACAACTCTAAGTGAGGTTTGACAGAATAATGTGCCTTTTTCAGCTTATGAATGTTTATCCGGTAGTGGAGTTTTGTATTGCTTGCAATACTACATTAACTTGTTATTTTTAAAACTTGCTTTAAACGAATTTATGCTACAACTTGTTATCCCCTCGTCAAACAGAGTTTGAGAGGGGATATAGTAACGGGGCTGTCCGTTTGTTCGTTTGTTTGTTTGTGCGTCCGCACTCACGAATGGACCATTGTTGGGTACTGTCCATATCCTAAAGCCCACCCACCACCCGTCCGTGCGTCCGTCCGTAACAACCTTGTGACCACTCTACACTGAACATCCTTTGACCGATCTTAACCAAACTTGGTATACAGTTAGTATTGGGCAAGGTCTAGAAGCATAGGTCATAGGGTCAAGGTCAAAATTGGACTTTCCGTCCGTAACAATCTTATGACCACTCTACATTGAACATCCTTTGACTGATCTTAACCAAACCTGGTATACAGTTAGTATATGGCAAGGTCTAGAAGCCTATTAATTGTCAAGGTCATAGGGTCAAGGTCAAAATTGGACTTGGACTATTGTCCCATATAACAACCTTGTGACCACTCTACACTGAACATCCTTTGACTGATCTTAAGCAAACTTGGTATACAGTTAGTATATGGCAAGGTCATAGGGTCAAGGTCAAAATTGGACTATTTTCCTATATAACAACCTTGTTAACACACTACACTGAACATCCTTTGATTGATCTTAACCAACTTTTTGAAAACATTGTGACAAAAGGATAATTTGCTCATTAGTCTTCTGGTACATAACATTAATATCCAGGTCATTGGCCATATTTTTAGCCATATTTTTAAATTTAATACCGAGGGGATGCATCCGCTTTGCGGTGCCCTTGTTTTATTTGTATTATTAGTGGTGTATTATGCAGTTCCTACAGTGTGTGAAAGAAAATATAAAATGTCAAGAAAGTATCCCCTTTTTGGGCGCTTTACTTTCTAAGTTTAAGAGAGTTGGTAACTTCTAATTAGTTATTTTTTTTGTACATGCATATACCTAAAATATTGTAGATACTCGTACCAGGAAAGCACTCCATTTTAGTTTTATTTAGCTCACCTGAGTACAAAGAGCTCCAGGTGATCTCTTGTGATCACATTTTGTCCATCTGTCGGGCATCAACACCAATTGCCTTGTGAACACTCTACAGGCAACATTTGGCATCCAATTTTATTGAATGTTTATCAGAACATTTATCTCTATCAAATCTTTCCCAAGTTCAAAACTGGATCATGTGAGGTCAAAATTGAAGGGAAATCTTGTGAACACTCTGGAGGCTGCATTTTTAATTTGAACAATCAGCATATATTGAAACTTGATTAGAATAATTACCTTGATGATATCTAGTCTATGTTCGAATATATACCAGTAGGTCATGTCCGGTCAAGAACTAGGTTTCTATGCCAAATTGATATTTTTCTTGCTGATATCTAGGCAAAGTTTGTAAATGGGTCATATCGGGTCTAAAACTAGGTCACTTCACCAAATTAATAGAAAACTTTGTGAATATTGTGGAAACCACATTTTTTATAGATTTCTTCATGATATCTAATATAAGTTTTAGTGAAGGTCATGTTCTGTCAAAAACTAGGTCAATAGGCTAAATTTGAGAAAAATATTTTTAACACTAGAGACTGCATTATTTGCATCAGCAGCTTGACACTTTGTTAGACAGTTTGTCTTGTCAATAGCTAGACCAATTTCTAAAAATAGGTCATGTCGGTTTAAAATCTAGGTCACTAGAGTTCGCCTACATATGGCAAGGCTGGGCATCATAACTTAAGATATTGATTGCTAACAAACTAAAAAAAAAAATCAAAATTATACTTAGGTGTTCTCAAAATGAAAATGAAATAAACTGAAGCAAGGCAGATGATTACATAATATAAGATTAGTAATTTGGTCTGTGGTGTGGTGTCTATATTGTGGAACCAGGCATCCCTGGGTTTGATCCGCAGATGGTTTTTGGTACTGGTTCATTTATCGAGGCATCATGAATAAGCAAACAGTTTCTATGATACAACTGAAATAATGTTTAAGTTAAATGCGTACAATAATGTTTTGTTTTTGTTAGGGATTTTACATAGTTTTCAACAATATTTCAGTTATATCACGGAAACTGCGAACTATGGGGCCTCGACGAATTCCTGTTGGAGTTAAGTGTATATAAATGGATTTAAAATTACATCAGGATTAAAATTGCTGTAGAGGTAGGTTAATAAATATACCTTGTCAACCCCATAAAATGTATTACATTTTGCAGATGGGAGAATATAACAAAGGTAAAAATAGACTGAAAAATTGTTGGAAAATTCATCCATAATAGGTGTATTAGGTTATACTGGGACAGAGCTTTTTGTAATCTATGATTTATTATATAAAAATAGAGTTGTTAGTAAAACGCTATGATGGGAAATAGATATGATGATGTCATCACTTTGGAATGTCATTTTCCCATGGCTTAAAATTGTAAACAATAGTGATTTGACCATTGTAGAGATGCTTCCACTAAGACAAATCTGACTTGTTGTTCAAAACAGACGTGTCCCAGTGGACCCATCCCAACAATCAATTAACAAGTGCAATATATAATTATATTAAAATTATTTGTGTAAAAATTAAACATTCCATTTCATCTTATAATAACTAAAACAATAGTTTAACATTGAGAGTTTGGAGTATCTGACAATTTAGAGGAGATATCCATCCGACCACATCCGGGATCTGAAGGATGATCAGTGAAGAAAAGACTTGCCAACACCATGAACTTTCACGACCCGGGATATGATCAGAGTTGGAACTTTTTTATATAGTCCCCTCTAGTCATGTCTCAATTTATGCTGGTTTTAAAACTTCAATGTACAACGTTGGAACTATATTCTAGATACTGCAGATTACATTGTATCTGTCATCTGACAGTCTAGCAGGTAAGTCTCTAGAGTGATAAAGATGGATAAAGGTGGATGTTTGGACCGCTTTAGATGGAAACAATAAGTTGTTTAGATTCAGAGCAACTCCTTTCTGTTTTAGTGACCCAGAGAGCTTATTTTGTGACTTACTACAAATATCCTTCAGGATTGAGCATGGATTATACAAAAGGCCCTGGTCATAAACATTAAAGAGCTCTTTGATAACATGTAACTGTTCTGATTTGTAAGAATAATTGAAAAGTTTTTGATATGTTTCTTCTGTTTAATAGTATTATGTAATATCTTGTTCTGTTCTGTTTTGTGCTCGTTTTGAGGCTATGCCTTTTCCATATTATATATACATATATGAGCCAGTCCACGACAAAACCTGTATTAGTGACATAACGTATGACGTTTGGAATTTCTAATTTCATGACGTCACATTTTTCGTCAACGTCGGTTTACCGTAAACAGTATTATCTTGAATTTAATTTCCAAAGTTAATATGTATTTGTTTAAACAATCTCTCGGGTAAATGCTTAGTAAATTAAAATTATGCAATTACTTCCAGCGAAATTTTCATTAAAAATCGGGTATTTGTAACACCGAATTATAGAGAATAAAGTTACCTGTGTCATGATATAAATTTAATGTTTCTGCCATGACGATTCAGATAAAAATACCCATTTGTTAATGAAAATTTCGCTGGAATATTTTCAAAGTAATTACATCATTTTAATTTTTTAAGAAATACATATCATTAAGATCACCCTTTCTACTTCAAGTTACCAGAATTTCAAGAAAATCTGCGAAGCCGATTTTTAGTAAATCAGAATGCCGTTTTACCGATGTCGCACGTCGGAACGCACATTGCGATTTTTGAACTGAAACGCAGTTAGTGGAATTAAAATTGACAACCTTTTGTTTTGCATAATAAACATCAACTTTATAGTATCATGAAATCTACTCCCTACTAAAAATGGATATTTTAATTTATTTCTTCCCGAATAGTTATTTTGCAAATGATGCAGTATATAAATAGACGTAATACAGGATACAGGGTTAATCATACTTGGAAATCTGTTTATATATTATTATACAAGGGGTAATCACACTTTCTTAGTGATTCTTGTATTAGTTAATACATATTTCGGAATTAATACCATATGTATATTTGTTTTTGCTCTACCTTATGGCGAATTAATATTTCTAAAATTGTCATTAGTTTAGTTATAAATTGTTGTCAAAGAAACGAGTTGAGGCATAGGCGGGCCACAGCATAGAAAGTACCAGTTTAAGCTGTGTATATTTCAAATATATACAAACAGAAGATACCGAAAATGTGTATGACATTATTTTGTTGTGAAATAGTAAAGTTGTTTAGCGACGTGCAAGAACGTTATGTAAAAAAATACGTCAAATGAACGTCAAATTTAGGAAATTTAGCAAAATGCTAAATAATAAAATTATATCTCAACGTAGACAAAAATCAAAATAGTAATTTGAAATGTTTATTCAGTGGAGTTCACCAGGAGTCAAGAAGTCACTAGCGATGTAAATATACACTTTTGGCAGGAGGAGGTAACTTTTGTATTCGGAACGCCTCGGTACAGTTAAATATATAAATACATATTGGTTTAGACTAGAAAGTATGATAATAGATTATTAGCTCAGTCGGTTGAGCCGGTAAGATTAACGAATTCAGTCCTATGACATGGGTTCGATCCCACCACAATTTTCTCTTTTTTTTTCATTCAGCTTTGATCTATGTGTATGTACATGTATGCATATATTTATTTAAGGTTTTATTATTTTATTTGTTTTTTTTTATTTTTAGATTTCATTGTTTTCTTCATTTTTACCTCGACTTTTGAAAAAAAAAGAGCTATTGTCATGACCCTGGCGTCGTCGTCGGCGGCGGCGTGGTCGTCCGGTTAAGGTTTTTTGTTTAGCTAAAAAAGTTTTTCTCCCTGTCAGTCGAGCGTCTGTGCCGTACGCGGTGCTCTTGTTAATATTCATTATAACTATATTACATAAAGATCATCAAAAACCTTGACAAAAATAGTGTAAATAATATATCATCATCATTATCATAATCATCATCATCATCATCATCATCACTATAATGCGATTTCGACTGCATGGCTGTGTATGCTATAATACGTCGCAGGTAAATATAAAATCACGATAATTAAGGACATTGCACGATTAATAGTTACGTAGAAACTACATAAAATAAAAAGATGTACATGTAATCCATTACGACTCGAACTCGGGACCTTGGCATAACGAGTTCAATGCTCTTGTTAAACCGCTAACTTTGCATTCGAACTGGTGGTGTGTCAGGATTTTACTTATTATCAAAACGGGCGAATATTTTTATGCTCATCCCTATTTTGGATAATAGAACAATCCATTAGGTTTCGTCATGGCTCACTGCTCGAATTGGATGTATACCTAAAATGTAATTATGTTAGCATGAATTACGGTATCAACCCGTCACTACTCATTGAATCACGAAATTTCTATATGTTGCGTTACTGATGCACAATTCTCACTTTAGCATATATCGATATTGTTGAAAATATCATTCTCGCTATCTCGTAAAAGTTCAAGTATTCTTATGTTGTATTTTTAAGGTATTTACTATATAAATTGCAATATAGTAGCTACTTTGAATCTTTAAAGAGAAGCAAATAAATACAACCTACCACTATTTACTAGGGGGGAAAGGGGGTACTTAAAAGATTGAAATTGATGATTATAATGAAAACATGTGGTGTGCATTTTATTACCTACACTAGATGCGTATCTATCTAATATTTGTGCAGTGAACGTTCCGAAGCGCGACAGACTTTTAACTGCATTATGATTTATTAAAAATCGGCTCGATATATATTCTTAAAATTTCGGCAAATGGTAGACGAACATGTGCCTAAAATGATATATCTTTTAGATAAATATCTCTCGGGCGAATTTTTAATAAATCAGAAATAATCTTATAACTTTTAAAATGTTTTGGAGAAACTTTCCTTTTAATTCGCATTTTGTTGTCTAATTTGTCATGGCAGATGTATGGAATTGATATCAGCACGCATGAAATTCTATTCCCTACTGTCTGCCGTCTATTTTATCCGAATATCACTTCAAACGAGAAAAGAATGGCGGTTTCATTAACCACACTATCATTGTTGCAATGACATACGTTTTGACGTCAAAAACGACGTTATTTCAAAGGTATGATTCCACCTTATTAAAACGCCGGGTTTTTTTCTCGTTTTCTTATGACAGTTGGTATGTTTATATCGTAATTAAGAGAGTATATGTAGGACTATTTGGCTAATTCTGGTATCATTATGAAGGTAAACGGTTGATATTTTAGGAAATACAAAAAACTCAAAAAATATTTTTTGGTCACTAATACAGGTTTTGTCGTGGACTGGCTCATATATATACGATATTTGGAGTTCAATTCAGGGACTTATTAGATCATGACAGTGCTTGCTTCTGTAAACAACCTTATTTGTCCATAAAACCCTGTATTGTGGGTAGTCAAAAAATGTGTCTCAATAACACAACTCTTTGAGTACCAACAACATGAAGTTTGATTGGATAATTAGAAAGATATTTTGGGAAATATTTATACCCCTCCTTATCTGGACCTCTGATATTGTATTAAAATACTTCAGGCGTATCAGTTCTGGATATACTTGTACTATTTATACATATACATCATGATCAGTGGTCATAAATTGTTTACAATACTTGATCTCGTGTATTTTTCAACACTATATTTCTAAATAAAGGTTGTTCTTATTCAATTTGTCTCCTTCTTTACATTTTCCTAAAAAGATTCTACTACTTCTCAGCCATAAACTACAATATTTTCGACAAAATCGCCACTACAGTGCTTAGTGCCTTTGGCGCTTTGATTTCTTTAGTCACCCAATTCGGCTTTATTTCACACTGTTCATACAGCATACGGAAAAGGTCAATGTAAAATTTGTAATTTGAATGTTATCGAGAATGAATATCATTTTATACTTATATGTCCTATGTATCGTCAACTAAAAAACATTTGTCTTCAAAACTTTTATCATACTCGGCCATAGCTGTATAAGTTTAAACAATTAATGAATAATGATAGAATTAGTATATTACGAATTTACTTAACTAATTACACTTTTCTCAAATGTTATGGCATTTATTTAAACTAAACTACATGTATATGTATTATCTTACAAATGTAAGTTTTCTTGCAACATGTTAAATGACAATGACGAATATTTATAGAAAGTATTTAGGCCACCGGTCCATAGTACAAAGCATTCTTTTTAACACATATTATACAGCTGAGAATTATGTCCTTATCATGTTTCATTAAAATATAGATGAAATATGAAAGTTTCTTTATTACATCAGGATTGTCGTTTTGAAGCAACCTATCAAAGTCAACAATGTTGGTGTCGCCTACATACCAATTAAATACAAAATACAGTTCTTAATTGATCAAACTGTTGGCAGTGAAATAACACATGGAATTCACATTCAACAATGTTTTCCTTTAATTTTTGAAAACAATAAATGCATATTCTTAGTTCACGATCAATAATAATTTTGTTTGAAAAAGTCTATCAAGCGCTGTTTGAAGCATTTAAAAAAATGATTAGCGTTTCTAGTCAAAACCGTAGAGAAAAAGTAATGTTTTGACGTAAGTAGTCCATGTTCTGCGTCCAGCATCATGCAATGAGTTTTGCATAATTAACGATTGCGAGGATATCTGTTCTTTGTTCTTTGGCATTACTTATAAACGACACCAATATTTAATACAGTAAGAATAATAATCAATATAAATAGGATATCTACCACATTCTCCCAATGCTACTATGTTATTTGTTTTACTATTTAATTCTAGATATTTTATACACAAGTCAAAGTGAATAGATTATATGTCTTCTGAATATGTATAGCCCCATACTTGCGCTCCGTCGCACAATGTTATATGCAAATAAAGAAATTGAATTGAATTGAATTGATAAAAAGACTTGTCCTCAAACGTAATTGAAGAATCCGTCAGAGACCTGTGGTAAAGAATACGGTTGAAGGAATTGTTGTTACTTTCTGCATTAGATTAATTATTGTAGATAAAGAAATCATAACATAAGATATTGCTATGAAACTTGAAATACTTGTTTACCATTATGACCCCTACCTGTAGACAAGAGAAGGTAACTTTGAAATTTTACTTTGCCTATTACTGCTAAAAGTGTTATTGTCAAGCACTAAAAAGTCGACCGCGCTGTCTTACGGACAGCTTTTGTTTTCCTAATTTTGGAACAAATTTCTACCCTTTTGCATTAGATCAATGCTTGAAGATGAAGAAATCAAAATGAAAATAAAAATAGCATCCCCTTGTCATGCTTTTTCATGTTGGTAACCTACATAAAATGTTTCAGGGCGTAGAAAAAATTCTTACCTTCAATACTCTGTAGACAGAAAAGCTCCTAAAATAATTAGCACCCATCGTGTATCTATATTGTGTCCGACTTCTGATTATGTAATCTGACAATGTAGTCATATGTTGTAAGGGTTTAGTTTAATAATTCAGTCGATAATGTTTGGCGAACATAAACCAATCAAAACGCACTTACATTTCCGATACTGACGTATATAAGATTTTGCCGCAGCCAATCAGAAACAAACTTGCTATCTGTTAAAATGGCGAAACGGCAGTGAAAAATCACACGGGTGATGTTGGAGCATAGCGTAGTCAACAACCGTGGGTCTCCGACGATGGGTTATTTGATGCGATGCCGTTATTCTGGCGGATAAGCGGTTGAGTGGTGTGTTATATCTATGAGCTGGCGTCAAACTTTCTACGCTCATAAACTTTCTTTAGAACTGACGGATTCTACCAAATGTCAAAAGAAAGGAGACATTGGATTTTGTTTATAGTGGTCACGGTTGAACACCTGGTTTTGTAGTAGCTATGTCGCGTTTCTAGTTAACGAACACTTCCTATAGATTCATTGTCTGGGTAACTTGTTATTTACGGGCCATTAAATCTGAATTGTACTACACAAACATTTTCTCAAATCAAATCAATTGGTAGCGTCACGAATATACTTTATCTTTTATTAGACACACAAAAAAAAGATATCTACGCGAATTGTATTAATACCTATGATGGTCAAATATCGCTTGTATCTGGTTAGGGGTTATTGATCGAGTTGTATCGACTTAATAATCCTTTGGGTTCTTATTTTGACTGCTCGGTCAATTACAGCTGAAGTTCAAGCTTTGTGGATAACGGCGATCCGGGTTTCGGGAGTTCGAATCCTGGCTCAGTATTTCGTCTGCTACCTATAAACTGACAGGCTATGTAGAATGGCAGCCGGTTGCTTGTGAATTATGTGTTGAATACTTGTGCGAGAGAGTCAGAAAATACATGATTAGGTGAAATGACAGCCTTTATATAGCCAATGCACTCCCAATCAGTGTGAACATCATGAGGTGAATTACATGTAATAATGTTTAAACAATATTATTGTCTTTTACAATATATATTTTCTGTTCCATCGCCTCTCATTTACAAAATGTTTAATTATTAACATGGTATAAGATGACAAGCATGCGATTTGAGCCCATCGTTGGGAATAACGTGCAAGTATGCTTTTGTGGATAGTGTAAACCCAGAAACAGACAGTGCATCCAGACAGTCTGATCAAGATCTACACTGTTCACACATAACATCTGAACTTGCAGTGTTTAGAAATGTCAACTTGTACCCATGGATGAGCCCCTATGGTGACCGTGGGCACTTGAATGTGTGTGTGAATGCATGAACAAATAGATAAACCAGCTTTACCATCGTGATTCTATCTTTTCCAATGCATATAACATCCATTTATTACTTATGCAAAATCCAATTATAATCCTTCTTTCCGGTCCAAGTAAAACTATTTATGCTCGACAAATAGTTAATACTACATGGGAAGGGTACACAAAAACAAAATCATCATCAAAAACATATGAACACACACACACACACACACACACACACACACATAATCATTACAAACATGAACTAGCAACTAAAGGTATATACAATTGTTAACATATTGGTGTTGGGTTTTTCGTTGGATTTGTTTTCTCGATTTGAAAGCAATTATTCATGACTGTTCCCAAATTTGTTATTTCAGCTTTAGAGCTTCAATCAGGAAATATGTGCTTAGTCTTAATACTGAGTTCGTGGTTCATTTAATGCAAATAATAAATTTAGAACAAATTATATTTATAGTGCACTGCCAAACTATTTGGAAATTACATCATATAACAGGTAAACTAAAATAACTTGCGAAGGCTGCGACGGAAATTCGCTTAAGTACCGTATCCACTTATCTTCGAATGTATTGGTTCGAGTAACTTATTCAAGTGTCCGCGGTCAACTGTTTTTTCACAAATGATCCAGTACACGAGAAAATGTACAAGTTGACATTTCTGAACAGTGTAGGTTCAGATCATCTTGTACACCTCACCAGCTCAGTCTTAACATAATCTACACAAGTTGACAGAATTGTCTAACAAGTCGTGTGTAAGTAATATGGGAATGGTGTAGATCTGGGTCTGTACTGATCTCAAAAAACAACTTGTACCTGTCTTATCATCGCGGCACTGTCTGATTAGAAATGGTGGTATCGAAGGGAGATAACTAGAACTATCTGGGATGAATATAAATACAATTAGTTCCCATAATCAAACTTGAAAACTTTCTGTAAAACAAGACGCAATATGTCCGTTTCAGTTAGTGGAGTGGTCAAACGTTGTTTATATAAGGAAATAAATAATGTCATTCATACACCTCTGTTTAACGAACAGTCTATTTTAATAACATGTCCATGCATCGGAAGTCCGGTCAACCGTCTCTCGTTGCAATCGGTTCTTGTTTAACCCTTTCCCACGTACAACACACGGATTTGAAACTATCTAGGCAAACTATGGAGTATCTCAAGAAAGGAGGTATCGTTAGTGAATAGAGTTGGAAACACTATGTTAAAGTAAGATAGGCCTATTGCTCAATTTTGACCGCAAGTAATATAATAATAATAATAATAATAATAATAATAATAATAATATAACAATAATAATGATTTTATTTTTTTATAATAATAATTATGATAATAATAATAATAATAATAATAATAAAATTAGAATAATAATAATAATTATAATAAAATTAGAATAATAATAATAATAATAATAATAATACTTATTAATTAAATTATCACTGTTAGGAATACTCTCAAAGTATAAAACTTTTTTAATGCGATGTTTTAGAAATACCGAGAGTTATGATATGCATGGGACTATTTAGTCTGTAAACTTTCGCTAAAATCTGCCAAAAGGTTTGTAGGAGTTGAACTCTAGAAAGAACGAAAGGGTTATAACTATGCAAAACATTAATGGAACTAATTGTGATTGAATCTTTTTCCGCGATATCATTTTATGCTTCCCCAGAATGTAAGGAAAAAAGAAGCAAAGACACATTCTTAAGCAGTTACAGACAATGTTGGCCATATATTTCATTTTTCTACTGAAAGAATTTAAAATGTCAAAACTGATATTGTTTTTTGAACTTACGTTTTGCTACACCAGCCGTCCCTTCTGAAATATGGTTTGTTAAAGTTAATAACAAGAAACAAAATCATAACGAGTTAGCAATTAGATGCATGGACACAGAGAGAATCAAGTACCGGGGAAAACGTGCTGTATTAAGAATAGAAATGATGAATATAATATATATATATAGCAAAGTGTATACTCTTCGAGTAATTAACTTTCATGTGTTTACCTAGTATATATGTCACGATATGAAATTGAATTTGTATTTGTATTTGTATTTGTATATTGTGATATTGAATTAGTATTTGTAACAACGATGTACTTATTTTGTACAAATTGAAAATAAAGTATCTATCTATTTATCATATTTACCCATGCAAAGAACTACAAGAAAAAAGTGATTCCCCTTTATTTTGAAATTGGTGCTCAGTTAAAATTTAATTTCAATTAGCCATTTAAAATATCCTTGAGATGATAAAAATCGTTTTGCATGAGTTGGGTGCACCTGCGAACAGTGAAAACGCGGACGAGCATGTGCGCCAGCACAGTATCACCAGCATATTCACAGTCGAGAATATGTTATATATACCTGCATGCTCCTGTTTATAAAAGTCTTGATGTGCATCCCCGCTAGTTGTACGCCAGTATCAATTTAAATGATGTTAAATACGAGGGTCATTAAGACCCCAAATCGCTAGATGTGTCAATAATCAAATTACCTTAAATGATAATTTATTTAGATGTCAATAACCAAATAACTTTCAATGATCATTTATGTACATGTCAATAATCAAATTACCTTAAATGATAATTTATTTAGATGTCAATAACCAAATAACTTTCAATGATCATTTATGTACATGTCAATAATCAAATTACCTTAAATGATAATTTATTTAGATGTCAATAACCAAATAACTTTCAATGATCATTTATGTACATGTCAATAATCAAATTACCTTAAATGATAATTTATTTAGATGTCAATAACCAAATAACTTTCAATGATCATTTATGTACATGTCAATAATTGAATTACTTTTCAATGATAATTTATTTACATGTCAATAACCAAATAACTTTCAATGATAATTTATTTACATGTCAATCACAAAATAACTTTTCAATGATAATTTAGATTTATATTTCTTTAGTTAGAAATAAAAAAGAGCATATGAAGAAAGTACTACCAGTCAGATATGTTATTTTTCGATGTCAAGTATTCCACTTCGGATCACTCGAACTTCAAAGTGTCAGATTTTATCATTTGTGTATGTAATGAACGTACGTACCTGTCAAGTGTACTGTCAGATTTTAACATTTGTACCTGTCAAGTTTACTGTCAGATTTTAACATTTGTGTATGTAATGAACGTACGTACCTGTCAAGTTTACTGTTAGATTTTAACATTTGTATATATAATGAACGTACGTACCTGTCGAGTTTACTGTCAGATTTTAACATGTATGTATGTAATGAAAGTACGTACCTGTCAAGTTAACTGTTATATTTTAAAATTTGTGTATGTAATGATGGTACGTACCTGTCAAGTTTACTGTCAGACTTTAACATTTGTGTATGTAATGAACGTACGTACCTGTCAAGATTACTGTTATATTTTAACATTTGTGTATGTAATGAACGTACGTACCTGTCAAGTTTACTGTTAGATTTTAACATGTGTGTATGTAATTAACGTACGTACCTGTCAAGTTTACTGTCACATTTTAACATTTGTGTATGTAATGAACGTACGTACCTGTCAAGTTTACTGTCACATTTTAAGATTTGTGTATGTAATGAACGTACGTACCTGTCAAGTTTACTGTCACATTTTAACATTTGTGTATGTAATTAACGTACGTACCTACGTAGATATGCAGATTTTTCCACTGTCTCAACCACACTGTTGAGTTCCTGATATATAAGCTTGCACTGATACGTTCCTTGATCATTGGGTGATACTTTAGTAACGTTCAGTTCCGCCACAAGGTAATTGTTAATCAACATATCTGTGCCAAGATGACCTCTGACGTTTGACCGTCGCGTGATGTCCACATGGGTATTCGAGACAAACCTTGGTGTAGCTCCCTTCTTCAATTCTAGATCTGCCACTGGAAATAACCCATTGTCTATGTATTGTCTTCGTCGTAAAAGCTGCAGGACGTAGATGCGCGCTAGTGAACCATTTGATTGGATGCTGCATTTGAATTGTACATTCCTGTCAATTGGTGTGCTGTCATTTATTAGAGCAGGGTCAACCTCTATAATCACGTAGGATTCTGGAAAATAACTGGAAGCTATGTCTTGGAAATATTTGGTTAATCTTATCTGTCCCGTTATTTCTTGCAGGCGAAAACACAACTAGTGACAATTTATGATATGTCATATCATTATTTAGTTACCAGAAACAACCTTAAAAAGGCAAAAGAGAATGAAATAACGGTTAAAGGCTAAGCACCCAAAACTCTGTTCTTACTTATACAAATTATCGTGGACGAAATCGTCGTATACATAATTTCGTTTTTTCGCTTTCCGGTACACATGCCAAGTGTGCAAGAAGGAATGTGAATATTCAGCTATGGTTTTTAACGTCATTTTCTAAAGTATTTCAGTTAGATCAATGCGTTTCCTGGATAGATTAGCAGTACTAGTGGTAAGCTTATCCCGACAGCGCACCAGTCGGAATGCTTTTCCCAGATAAACCTTGAGCGCTAAGGAGGGTAGCCACTTCTAACATTTTTGTTTTTGTATGACCCAACCTGGGATCGAACCCTGGTCTCCCGCTCTCGAAGCGGACGATGTAAACAGGTAAACATTACCTACCTAGGCGGTTATAGCAAAGAAAAGCAATATGTTCATCCAAAATGAGGTTGAAATACATTGGGGAGGGCATGGTGGACCACATCTTCGCAAGTCAAGGGTAATTTGTCCATTACATTATCATAATTACCCTTTGCTGACGGCTTCTTTAAATTTGAATTTCCCGCTCTGCCACCTAGCGGTTGCATAAATACACATCCCAATTCTGAAACGTTCATCGTCCAATAGAATGATCGGTAACAAACGTCGTCGGTTTTCTGTTAATATGGCGACTGCTTCGCTTCAGGCCTCGTCGCTTACAACCGCCGCGAAATACTAAGAAGTAAAACGTTTATAATCCAGAATCTTACAGACGAATATTATAGTGAGATCAATCTTCGAAGAGAGAGATGTGTTTGTGGCCAAGCGGACCGGTAGCGGAAAGTCACTGACTTACGAGTGTTTCCCTATCATGTTTCCTTGCAAAATAGGCTAGTCATCATTATTCCCCCGCTGACTTCTATCATGGAGGAGCAATGCCGGAGACTTGTTAACCTTGGATTTAAGACAACATACCTGGGAATGGACTCCAGCCAGAACAAGGATATCGAGAACGGGAAGCCCGGAATATTTTTTAGGGAGATGGCGACCTATAATGTTGACTGAAACTTATCAGGAAAGACTGGGATTAATTGTTGTTGATGAAGCCCACAGTCATTCAATGGTATGTAATTATATTGCCTATGCTGACAAAATGATTATCTATATGTTCTTAGAGTAAATGTTGCATCATAATGTTCAATGCAAACAGATCATAATTCTTGGCAAACTAGCACTGACATTGCAGGTTTATGTATTTACCACCCACCTGTTGTTACATATTGTCTATGTTGGGTTAAAGTTACTAGTAAGGATCGTTGATATGGAGCCCTGTTGATATACCAAGTTCCATCAATGAAACCCACTGTTATTTCCAGTATTATTTCTCTTTTCTTCTTTACTTCTTTTTTTCAATTTAATGATTGACTGTGGAAAATATTTTACAATTACAACCTTTGTCAAACAGAAAATGGTACAGTATTACATCAAGCTAGATATACAATAGGAATAATGATTATTCATATCATAATATGACTTATCTTTAAAAGAAAATTTATTTGAAATGGTCTTATTACTTCTGCTATAATATTTCAATTAATAAGCTTTGAAAGAAAATTAATCATTGCAACTATCATGAAAATCCCTCAGCATATATTATATGTTAAATTAAGGTGTTATCATTGAACTTGTGAATCTGCTATTCTGGCCCAAATACACATTTAGCAGTCTACAATTCTTAAGTTGACAACAAGGTTTCTAGAAAGATTATGTCTCCAATGTTGTTGTAGATCTATTAATTCCTGCAGTCAAATAATTTTTCACCATATAATGAAATCTCAACAAGTGATGTGGTTTGATCCTTGGACTGACACAAATCTACAAAGACTGTTCAAGCTTCCAAGACTGTTCAAACTATATTACTTTGGAGCTCTAGTTTATTTTTTTGTATCTGATTGAAATAAGCATTTAATTATAAGTTGAAATAAATTCATATTTTTACATATGAAAATACTAATGCTAGCGAAGATGGGTGGACCAAGAGTGTGTGATCTACACTTGGCAAGATCCCAACTTGCCATTAACCTTGAACTTTGTTATTATGCGTGAAAGGAAAACTGTTTTTGTGGCAACATTTACGTTTTTGGGGATAAATACTTCAGCTAAACTGTGAATTGGGTTATTTCAAATGAATAAAAAGAAGACAATTAAGATATGAACAAGAAGAATTTTGATGCAAAACATCAAAGACGCCGCTCATGATTTTGAAGCGTGACTTAAAGGAAGCAGATGCAGTTCAGTACATTTAAATAACCTGTGCAAGCAGACAGGATGTAACTATTTCGAACAAGAAGGCCAAATGTCCCTTAATTTTAAACAAGAAGGCCAAAGTGTGCATATATTGCTGACCTGGCTACCATAGCCTATATAAAAAGGTACCAAGAGCAGAAGGGTCAATATTAACGTAGGGATTAAACGTTTTATATGCTATCTGCATATAAATCACCTGATTTTTCCAAGCTACATCGAAACTGGTTAAGAGTATGCTTTCTGAAAACTGTTTGCCGTTTCCGTCCATATATCGCATCAGTTTGATGTTGGTACCTTGTATAGCTTGTACACATTTTCGCCAATTGATAATTATTACGAAAACAACCACAATCTAAAAATATAATTGTTGATGTCATTTATAAATCACAAAATGTTTTGTAATTTTATGGAAACTAACGTTTGCTGACGAAAGTTTGTTCTCCCATAGTATCTGCAAAAAAACCCTTTATGATTCAGCATATCAATAAACGAAAGAATATGTCGGGAAATACGAGAATCGACAACTTAGGTTTAAACATCAACATACTATAGAAATATTCAGTTAAAACGTTTAATGAAAATAGTTGCCTTTATTTAAAGAGAATTTGGTTAGTATAGTACAGGCAAAACTAAAGCGGCATCTTTATTGGTATTGCCTTCTTACTTCAGTTTTGTCATGGCGACAAAACCGTTATCAATGATCCTTGGATAAACAAACTAGTATTGGGCTAGGAGGAAGAGTACCTTTCCCAAGGTTGATTCGTCATGACAACCGCGAGCGGGGGTCGAACCTAAAATCCCTGGTTCCAAATCCAGCACGATTAAGACACAACCACGGAGGATTCTCCACAACCTGTCTAGAATGCCTCATTACAAATGTGATATGCTCCAACGTTAGTAGTTATACATTGGCTGCTATACCATCATCCAGGTGATCGATTTCAGGTTATCTTTATATCATGTCTTATTTTCCTGTTCTTTTTCCTTGAAAATGGGTATAATGTAGTCTGCTGAAATTGTATTGCCTGAAAAAGGCATAGGTCTATTGCTGAAAGTATGGTAACAGTTGTTTTATAAGCTCGTCTGTTTTTTGTTGAAAAAATCTGGCTATTGTGGTACCCTTGGCGTCTCTACAACACTTTAATACATTACCTCATAACTCAAAAACAACTATACATATTGAAATGAAACTTGGTACTACGGATTGGCTTTTTTCAAACGGTTTAGGTTCGGAGTTATTTTCACATTCTGATATCTCCGAAAGAAGATAACATACCGTTTTTATAAAACACAAATTATGTATTCTAAAAATTTTTCTAAAAACTTTAATTCTTTCCTTTAGAAATGTATCTGGACGTATTGACTGCAAGTTAGGCCCTATATCAAATTTCATGGCCATCAGTCATTCAGAAGAGCTTTGTCAAGTTCGTCAATTCGTCAACTTGTCAATAAAGTTGACGAAATTGACGATTTTTTTTTTTTCTAAAAACTTTATTTCTTTCCTTTATATAAGTATCTGGACGTATTGAATGCAAATTACGCCTTTTTAGCTCACCTATGCACAAAGTGCAAGGTGAGCTTTTGTGATCGCTCGTCGTCGTCGTCGTCGTCCGTTCGTTCACATTTTCCTACAAACGACTTCTCCTCCTAAACCAATTAACCAAATTCAAAATAATTTTACAGGAATGTTTCTTGGGTGGATCTCTTTCAAACTTGTTCAAAGAATTCTATTCCATGCAGAACTTTGGCTGCCACGGCAACAAAAAAGGGGAAATTAACCAAAACTTAAAAAATCTTCTTGTCCAAAAGTACTGGCCCGATTTGAAAATTATTTTGCACAAATGTTCCTTGGGGTACCTTCTACCAAGATTGTTCAAATATTTCCGATCCGTTGAAAAACATGGCCGACAGGGGGCGGAGCTTATTTCCCTTATATGTGCATTGTTAAAACTTTAAAAATCTTCTTGTCCAAAAGTACTGGCCCGATTTAAGAAATATTTTGAACAAATGTTCCTTGGGGCACCCTTTACCAAGATTGTTCAAATATTACCAATCCGTTGAAAAACATGGCCGCCAGGGGGCGGAGCTTGTTTTCCTTATATGTGCATTGTTAAAACTTTAAAAATCTTCTTGTCCAAAAGTACCGGCCCGATTTGAAAATTATTTCACACAAATGTTCCTTGGGGCACCCTTTACCAAGATTGTTCAAATATTTCCCATCCGTTGAAAATCATGGCCGCCAGAGGGCGGAGCTTGTTTTCCTTATATGTGCATTGTTAAAACTTTAAAAATCTTCTTGTCCAAAAGTACTGGCCCGATTTGAAAATTATTTCCCACAAATGTTCCTTAGGGCACCCTTTGACAAGATTGTTCAAATATTTCCTATCCGTTGAAAAACATGGCCGACAGGGGGCGTAGCTTGTTCATAGACTCATATAGAAAAAACCTTTAAAAATCTTCTTGTCTAAGAGTACCGGCCTGATTTGAAAATTATTTAACACAAATGTTCCTTGGTGCACCCTTTACCAAGATTGTTCAAATATTTCTGATCCGTTGAAAAACATAGCCGCCAGAGGGCGGAGCTTGTTTTCCTTATATGTCCATTGTTAAAACTTTAAAAATCTTCTTGTCCAAAAGTACCGGCCCGATTTGAAAATTATTTTACACAAATGTTTCTTGGGGCCCTCTTTACCAAGATTGTTCAAATATTTCCGATCCGTTGAAAAACATGGCCACCAGAGGGCGGAGCTTGTTTTCCTTATATATGCATTGTTAAAACTTTAAAAATCTTCTTGTCCAAAAGTACTGGCCCGATTTGAAAATTATTTTGCACAAATGTTCCTTGGGGCACCCTTTGACAAGATTGTTCAAATATATACGATCCGTTGAAAAACATGGCCGCCAGGGGGCGGAGCTTGTTCATAGACTCATATAGGGAAAAACCTTTAAAAATCTTCTTGTCTAAGAGTACCGGCCCGATTTGAAAATTATTTCACACAAATGTTCCTTGGGGCACCCTTTACCAAGATTGTTCAAATATTTCCTATCCGGTGAAAAACATGGCCGCAAAAGGGCGGAGCTTGTTTTCCTTATATGTGCATTGTTAAAACTTTAAAAATCTTCTTGTCCAAAAGTACTGGCCCGATTTGAAAATTATTTCACACAAATGTTTCTTGGGGCACCCTTTACTAAGATTGTTCAAATATTTCCAATCCGTTAAAAAACATGGCCACCAGAGGGCGGAGCTTGTTTACCTTATATGTGCATTGTTGAAATTTAAAAAATCTTCTTGTCCAAAAGTACTTGCCCGATGTGAAATTTACCCCCATTCGTCAATCCTACCCACTGGTCAATCCTAACCCACTGGTCAATTCTACCCCACTGGTCACTCCTACCCCAATGGTCAATTCTAACCCGCTAGTCAATCCCAATCCACTGGTCAATAGTACATGACTGGTCAATCTTACCCCATTGGTCAATATTACACCACAGTCAATCCGAACAAACTGATCAATCCTACCATATTGGTCAATCATACCCCACTGGCTAGTCCTTACCCGCTGGTCAATCCTACCTCACTGGTCAATCCTAATCCACTAGTCAATCCTAACCCACTGGTCAATACCACCCCACTGGTCAATAGTACACCACTGGTTAATAGTCGCCACTGGTCAATACTACCTAGATCGTAGATCAGCCACTAAAAGACATTGCAAATTGGTTGATCTGGGTCGTAGATCGTAGCTTAGTTAATGAATATACATTGCGAATTGGTTGATCTGGGTCATAGATCGTAGCTCAGCCACTGAAAAATCATGGCGTATTGGTTGATCTGGGTCGTAGGTCAGCCACTCATTACGCATAGCTAATTGGTTAATATAGTGAATTGGTTGGTCTGGGTCGTAGATCGTAGCTCAGCCACTGACAAAACATAGTGAATTGGTTTGTCTTGGTCGTAGATCGTAGCTCAGCCACTGACAAAACAAAAAGTGGTTGATCTGGGTCGTAGATTGTAGATCGTAGCTCAGCCACTGCAAAAACATTGCGAATTGGTTGATCTGGGTCGTAGCTCAGCCACTGAAAAAAACATTGCGAATTGGTTGATCTGGGTCGTAGCTCGGCCACTGAAAAAACATTGCGAATTGGTTGATCTGGTTCGTAGATTGTAGCTCGGCCACTGACAAAACAGTGAATTGGTTGGTCTGGGTCGTAGATCGTAGCTCAGCCACTGAAAAAAACATACGGAATTGGCTGATTGATCCTGGTCATAGATTGATCGTAGCTCAGCCACTGACAAAGCACATAGCAACATGGTTGATCAGGGTCGTAAATAGTAGCTCAGCCACTGAAAAAAACATTGCGAAATGGTTGATCTTAGTCGTATATCGTAGATCAGCCGCCAAAAAACATTGCAAATTGGTTGATCTGAGTTTTAGATCGTAGCTCAGTCACTATTAAACATTGTACATTGGTTGATCTGGGTTTTAGATCATAGCTCAGCCACTGAAAAAAACATTGTGAAATGGTTGATCTGGGTCGTAGATCGTAGCTCAGCCACTGAAAAGACATTGCGAAATGGTTGATCTTCGTCGTAGATTGTAGCTTAGTCATTGTAAAAACATAGCGAATTGGTTGATCTGGGTCGTAGATCGTAGCTCAGCCACTGTAAAAACATAGCGAATTGGTTGATCTAGAATCGTAGATCGTAGCTCAGCCACTGAAAACACATTGCGAAATGGTTGATGTTGGTCGTAGATTGTAAACATAGCAAATTTGTTGATCTGGGTCGTAGATCGTAGCTAAGCCACTGAACAAAAACATTGCGAAATGTTTGATCTGGGTCGTAGATCGTAGCTCAACCTCTTCAAACACAAAGCTAATTGGTTTATCTCAGTCGTAACTCAGCCACTGGCAAAACATAGAACATGGGTTCATCTGGGTCGTGGATCGCAGCTCTGCCACTGATTAAACATTGCGAAATAGTTGATCTGGGTCGTATACATCGTAGCTCAGCCACTAAAGAATATTGCGAATTGGATGATCTAGGTCGTATATCTTGGCTCAGTCACTAAAAAAACATAAGGAATTGATTGATCCTGGTCATACATCGTTAATCAGGGAAGTAGATCGTAGGTCAGCCACTGGAAAAACATTGCGAATTGGTTGATCTTAATCGTAGATCGTAGCTCACCCACTGAAACACATAGCTTATTGGTTGATCTGGGTCGTATATCATAGCGCAGCCACTGACAAAACATCGAAAATGGGTTGATCTAGGTCGTAGATCGTAGCTCTGCCACTGAAAAATCCATTGCGAATTGGTTGAGCTGGGTTTTAGATGGTAGTTCGGCCACTGAAAAAACATTGCGAAATGGTTGATCTGGGTCGTAGATCGTAGCTCAGCCAATTTAAAAACACTGCGAATTGGTTGATCTGGGTAGTAGATCGTAGCTCAACCTCTCAAAACACAGCTAATTGGTTGATCTGGGCCGTAGCTCAGCCACTGGCAACACATAGAAAGTGGGTTGATCTTGGTCGTAGATCGTAGCTCTGCCACTGAAAAAACATTGCGAATAAGTTGATATCGGTCGTACATCGTAGCTCAGCCACTAAGAAACATTGCCAATTGGTTGATATGGGTCGCAGCTCTGCCCCTAATTAAACATTGCGAAATAGTTGATCTGGGTCGTATACATCGTAGCTCAGCCACTAAAGAATATTGCGAATTTGTTGATCTAGGTCGTATATCTTGGCTCAGTCACTAAAAAAGCATAAGGAATTGATTGATCCTGGTCATACATCGTTGATCAGGGAAGTAGATCGTAGGTCAGCCACTGAAAAAACATTGCGAATTGGTTGATCTTAATCGTAGATCGTAGCTCACCCACTGAAACACATAGCTTATTGATTGATCTTGGTCGTATATCATAGCGCAGCCACTGACAAAACATCGAAAATGGGTTGATCTAGGTCGTAGATCGTAGCTCTGGCACTGAAAAATCCATTGCGAATTGGTTGAACTGGGTTTTAGATGGTAGTTCGGCCACTGAAAAAACATTGCGAAATGGTTGATCTGGGTCGTAGATCGTAGCTCAGCCAATTTAATAACACTGCGAATTGGTTGATCTGGATAGTAGATCGTAGCTCAACCTCTCAAAACACAGCTAATTGGTTGATCTGGGCCGTAGCTTAGCCACTGGCAACACATAGAAAGTAGGTTGATCTGGGTCGTATATCGTAGCTCTGCCACAGAAAAAACATTGCGAATAAGTTGATATCGGTCGTACATCGTAGCTCAGCCACTAAGAAACATTGCCAATTGGTTGATATGGGTCACAGATCGTAGCTCAGTCACTGAAAAAACATTGCAAATTAGTTGATCTGGATTGTAGCTCAGCCATTGTAAAAACAGCGAATTGGTTGATCTGGGTCGTAGTTCGTAGCATAGCCACTGAAGAAACATGGCGTATTGGTTGATCTGGGTCGTAGATCGTAGCTCAGCCACTGAAAAAGCATACGGAATTGGCTGGGCTGGGTCGTACAGCGTAGTTCAGCCACTGAACAAAATTAGGAAATTGGCTGATCTAGGTCGTATATCTTAGCTCAGTCACTGAAAAAACATAATGAACTGATTGATCCTGGTCATTAGATCGATCGTAGCTCAGCCACTGACGAGTCACATTGCAAATTGGTTGATCAGGGTCGTAAATCGTAGCTCAGCCACTGATAAAAACCATTGCGAAATGGTTGTTCTTAGTCGTATATCACAGATCAGCCGCCAAAAAACCATTGCAAATTGGTTGATCTGAATTTTAGATCGTAGCTCAGTCACTATAAAACATTGTAAATTGGTTGATCTGTGTTTTAGATCATAGCTCAGCCACCGAAAAAACATTGCGAAATGGTTGATCTGGGTCGTAGATCGTAGCTCAGCCACTGATAAAAACCATTGCGAAATGGTTGTTCTTAGTCGTATATCACAGATCAGCCGCCAAAAAACCATTGCAAATTGGTTGATCTGAATTTTAGATCGTAGCTCAGTCACTATAAAACATTGTAAATTGGTTGATCTGTGTTTTAGATCATAGCTCAGCCACCGAAAAAACATTGCGAAATGGTTGATCTGGGTCGTAGATCGTAGCCCAGCCACTGAAAAAAAATTGCAAAATGGTTGATCTGGGTCGTAGATTGTAGCTCAGTCATTGTAAAAACATAGCGAATTGGTTGATCTAGATCGTAGATCGTAGCTCAGCCACTGAAAAAACATTGCTAAATCGTTGATCTGGGTCGTAGATTGTAGCTTAGCCATTGTAAAAACATAGCGAATTAGTTGATCTGGTCGTAGATCGTAGCTCAGCCACTGAAAAAAACATTACGAAATGGTTGATGTTAGTCGTATATCGTAGATCAGCCGCCAAAAAACATTGCAAATTGGTTGATCTGAGTTTTGGATCGTAGCTCAATCACTGAAAAAAACATTGCGAAATGGTTGATCTGGGTCGTAGATCGTAGCTCAGCCACTGCAAAGACATTGCGAAATGGTTGATCTGGGTCGATCTCAGCCATTGTAAAAACATAGCAAATTGGTTGATCTGGATCGTAGATCGTAGCTCAGCCACTGAAAAAACATTGCGAAATGGTTGATCTTCGTCGTAGATTGTAGCTCAACCATTGTAAAAACATAACGAATTTATTGATCTGGGTCGTAGATCGTAGCTCAGCCACTGAACAAAATATTGCGAAATAGTTGATCTGGGTCGTAGATCGTAGCTCAACCTCTTAAAACACAAAGCTAATTGGTTGATCTCGGTCGTAGCTCAGCCACTGGCAAAACATAGAAAATGGTTCATCTGGGTCGTAGATCGTAGCTCAGCCACTGAAAGAACATTGCGAAAGGGTTGATATTGGTCGTAGATTGTAGCTCAACCATTGTAAAAACAACGAATTTGTTGATCTGGGTCGTAGATCATAGCTCAGCCACTGAACAAAATATTGCGAAATGGTTGATCTGGGTCGTAGATCGTAGCTCAACCTCTTAAAACACAAAGCTAATTGGTTGATCTCGATCGTAGCTCAGCCACTGGCAAAACATAGAAAATGGGTTCATCCGGGTCGTAGATCGCAGCTCTGCCACTGATTAAACATTGCGAAATAGTTGATCTGGGTCGTACATCGTAGCTCAGCCACTAAAAGATATTGCGCATTGGTTGATCTGGGTCACAGATCTTAGCTTAGCCACTGCAAAAACATTGCGAATTGGTTGATCTTAGTCGTATATCGTAGTTCAGCCAGTATTGAGAATTGGTTGATCTGGGTCGTAGATCGTTGCTCAGCCACTTTAAAAACATTGCGAATTGGTTGATCGGTCAATTGATCGTAGCTCAGCCACTGACAAAACATAGAAAATGGGATGATCTAGGTCGTAGATCGTAGCTCAACCACTGATAAAACCAAGCAACTGGGTCGTAGATCAGCCAAAGCAAAAATATTGCGAATTGATTGATCTGGGTCGTAGAGATCGTTCCTCAGCCACTTTAAAAACATTGCGAATTGGTTGATCTGGATCTGGATCTGGATCGTAGATCGTAGCTCAGTGATTGACTAGACAGAAAAATATTGCGAATTGATTGATCTGGGTCACATATCTTAGCTTAGCCACTGCAAAGACATTGCGAATTGGTTTATCTTAGTCGTATATCGTAGTTCAGCCACTAAAAGACATGGCGTATTGGTTGGTCTGGGTCGTAGATTGTAGCTCGGCTACTGACAAAACACAGAAAATCGGATGACTTGGGTCGTAGCTCAGCCAAAGCAGATATATTGCGAATTGGTTGATCTGGGTCATAGATCCTACAGTGCCTACAGTGCCTAAAGCACAGGAGCTTGACTCATGAAAAAAAATAATCCGAAAAAAAATAATCCAACTCGCCGAAAACCGGCTAAGCCTACTGTTACCGTCGATTTCTCTAACAATGTTCAAGATATCTTAACATGCTGTACATATCCATTTAGCTGAATCCCTAACCTATCCAACGGTATATAACACTTTACCCTTTTTAAGCAAACCAACGAGTAATTGAGCCATTTATTAACCAAATCTGGATGATATTGCTTAGTCGGAAAAGTAGTGGGACACCTACAACGGCTCTACAACAATGTCGTCTAGAAGGGAAATCACGCTTAAACTACAACTGATTTTCATTTTTTTCTTATTATGTTGATTCTTCTCCAAAGTTTAACTGCTCTATACTCAATATGTTCGTGCACGTGCAATCAATAGCTAAATTAAGACCTAGATGTTTATGTATATTATGTTTGTATTAGAAGGAGAAGTGCGCGAGTTCCCACTTTTTGTCATATTAGTTTTATCATTCGTATGCTGCATATTCTTCAAATTGCGTATATGAGTGGAAAATGGTCAATTGAGATAGAGTCTTGATTTAAGTATTAGCTTATATAGAAACAGCGACGTAAAACCCTTTCAGACTCATTTGACATTTTGAAAATATAGTGTTCAGTTATAGAATTTCTTAGTTTTGCCTTGATGTTTACAAATTAATCTGTTGCAGATTTGTCGTATGTTAAACACAGAACTCTTGATAAGGAACATTTTTCCATTCAATTCCTAACATCCTTATTTGACACTCAAACCCTATGCTGATGGTAAAAGTGAGACGATTCTTTTGGGAACCTACAGCATAGTATTTGGGTGAGTTATAAGAGAAATATTGTGGGGGAAAGACTAGCTTATCTAGTCCAATGCTTTAACGTGTCTTTACCAAAGTGCGAAATGTACCGTCAGTTGCATTCTCTGTTCATCGAAATGCGGCCGGATACTGTGTTAGATGTAATGTGTTTGTATGGTATCTAACGCCGCTTTCAACAATGTTTCAGTTATGTCACGTCGTTTCCTGTGCAAGTGAGCGCAAAGGTGTTTTCAACGTCATCTGCTGTATGGAGTACTAATGTGAGAAATCCCGGAAACATGAGTAAGTGAACTGACCGCCGTGACATGACTGACAAATTGTTGAAAACGGCGTTAAACCCCAATCAATCATCTAATTTAAAAATAAGTAACTACATTTATAAAGATATTTCAATATAAAGTTATGTCACGTCGTTTCCTGTGTAAGTCAGCGAGTCAAGCGTAATGCTATCACCCCAACCATGAGCGCAAAGGAGGGACATTTAACCACATTTAACTTATTTGGTGTGACCCCGTGATCTACCACACAGAGTCGGTCCTGTCTAAGATATATCGTAACGAGCTGTCTCACCTGAAATCTGCATTGTTTGGCTGTGAGTTATAAAAATATTCCAAAAATCCTATAACATGAAAATAGAGTCGTCCGAGTTTGAACATGGAAGAGTATACTTTAAACAATTCGGCGCTGAAAGAGTTAAGCCGGTTTCAAATCAACAAATCGATCGGACAACGACTAAATTCAACAAGGGGATCATGATGGCCCTGGATAGTGCACCTGAGTAGTGCAATGTAATTTGTCATGACAACGACAATAACTCATTTTACCAATCAACACATTTCTACAAAATAAGTTGGAAAAAGCCTGATACTTTCGGAGAGTTAGATTTTTAAAGTTTCACTGAATCCATATAAGTCGAAACAGCACCGCCCCTGGCGACCACGTTTTCCCACCAAGTTTGGTAGGATATTGGTTACATGCTTTCCGAATGACGACTTCAAGCTTCCAACTGATGTAGATTTTAGATGAGTGTTTACAAATGAACATTCTTTATTTGATATTGTAATAGCCTGCACAGGCATATCCGAATATAAGTGTATCCGGGTATATGTACCTGTTATTTTTGACACTTACTTGATTTTCATCTCGAAACAGCCCGATTTTCCACATTCGCTGACATAGTTAAATGGATTATGATATGTACGACTAATCTAGTCTCCATTTTATGATTCTCATTAACTTATTACCCCAGAATTTGAATCGCCAGCATTGCTGTTATCTATTTACATTTTAGACTGGTGGCGCCATGTGTATTTTCCGGTCACGGCGTATGAATTTCCTTTTCAGGCATTTTTAGGATATGCACTCACTTAATTATACAATGTATTAAGAGTTTTACATTATTACTTATATTGATAGTATTTAAGAAATGTGTTTTTTAGCTGTGAATAATAGTTTATTCCCAGCTATTTATCGATGCTGGCGAAGAACTATTTGTTCGTTTATTTTGCGGAATGCTGGGCCAATGCTGGCGCACTCGATTCGTCGTTTCAGATGTTTTCTATGTATGTTGAAATGAATGATTATTTAAAAGGATTATTTCTTATCTTCTGTGGTTTCGGTTTCTGCCCTTATGGCATACCGTTTTATTATTATAGAAGTAATAGTGTTGTTTTCTTCGGCTGTCAAATCCGACCGAAGCACTCATTCAGAGTTGCCAGTATGCTGGCATCTGAAAGAGCGCCTCTGATTGGATTGCAGCTCGCCAGCATCCTCGCCAGCATCCAATGGCTATAAAAGGCGTAAACGGCACCAGTCCTCTTCACCAGTCGTCAAGTTTGAAACCGCCCTTTGAATTTTAGACAACAATGAATCACCAAACAGAAACATCGAGCTACGTTATTCCAAAAGGTTATTAACCTAAGTATTTATATAACAACTATATAGGGGAAAATAGCCATGCTATTTATTATCTCCAACTTTATTATGTTCGCTACAAATTAAAGCAACTGGGTATGCTTGGTGCGTTTCGGCGGCTGCTCACTTAATTGTTAAACGTTATTCATCATCATCATTTGGTTGAATTATTATTATTATTATTATTAAACATTATGCATTATTTAAACTTCAAATGACTTTGAATTCGTTATTTCTTTTTTAAACGCTACGTTATTCCGAGGTCTATGCAATTCACTACGAATTCTCGATCAGTATAAACGGTGCTCTTACTAGAACTCTTACTAGAACATACACAACCCTGCATCGATCTACTCTACAGCTTAGAAATACAACAACGACTATATATATATAGAGAGAGAGAGAGAGAAACTTCTACGTAGAGCTACTAAAAGAGCCTTGTTTATACGTGCAATTCTACTCAGGTATCCTGACAAGATAAATAGCCTGATAAAGTTACCGCTCAGTCGTAGGCTGGGGTGCTTACAATATACAGTCTATATATTTACAACGACCTTCCCGTTGTCTTGTATGTACAGACGATAGGTTCCCCGAATATAATATATCAAAGAAAACTATACGCAAATTTATTTCGTTTTTAGCTCGACTATTCGAAGAATATGAGAGTTTTACTACTCGCCCCGGCGTCGGCGTCTCCGTCGGCGTCCGGTTTAAGTTTGAGGGCAAGTTGGCATTTTTATTCATAAGCATTTGTGCTAGGACTTTCATATTTGGAATATAGTTACATCTTATACCTTTCTTCACATTGAATTCTAAAGGTGCTGAGTGTGACCTTCTTGTTCGGGTAAAAAACATGATTTCCGGTGGTTAAAGTTTAGGGCAAGTTGGAATTATTTTTATTTATTTTTTCTCAATAAGTACTTGTGCTAGGGCTTTCATATTTGGAATAATTACATCTAATACATTTCTTCATATTGTATGTGTGACGTTCTTTTTGCGGTAAAAGACATGCTTTTGGATGGTTAAAGTTAAAGTGCAAGTTGGCATTTTCATTTATTTTTTTAATATTTCTCAAAAAGAACTTGTGTTAGGGCTTTCATATTTGGAATATAATTACATATAATACCTTTCTTCACATTGTATGTTGAAGATGCTAAGTGTGACTTTTTGGGGGTGAAAAACATGATTTTTGTTTGATTTTGATAATTTTAGATAAATTCCTAATTTTTGGTTACATTTCTTTCTAATTGTGATCATTCATTTATCAAATATAATTCCTCAACATATCAAACGGGTTTTGCATGGTGTCAAACATTTGGAAAACCTTTTTATAAGGTTTTGCTATTTTTGGACTCGGTAAGTTTTAACATTTGTGTTTAGCTCAACGTTAAAGTTTCATCATTCAAATCACTTCATACTTCACACATTTGTTAAGGACCATCGTACAATTAGGTTAGATAACTCCATTGTATCCTAAATATGGAGTAATGACCCTTGATTGACTTAGGAAATTTGATTTTTAAATTATATATATTTAAATATATGTATCTATTCAGTTGCTTTTTACATATAGAGTATATGATATGATTTAATAATACTTACATGCAATATAATGAAATAGTGTTTTATTTGCATAAGCGGCATATAGTCGAGCACGCTGTCCCCCGACAGCTCTTGTTACAATAATAATCAATTCAATCGACAAAACGGCCATTTACAAAGTGGAAGAATATGGCTTAGACAAACGTAAATATAGAACTACAATATGTCAGATAAATAATATTAGATATATCAAATGAAAAAGGTACACAGTAAGAATAGGTTAGGGAACAGCAACAAGCTTTATTACGTCATCGCGAATAAAATGACCTTCCGGAATATATCTACATATATTTATTCATACTTTCTGTTTTGAACTTGACAGTAATTTATTAAATTTACAAATATTGGGCCATACATGTAGCATATCAACAAGATGATTTTGTCCGATAACTAAATATTCTAATAATAATTAAAGTTAAAAATCTTTAGTTGCATTACATTTTACTGCTGTTGCAATATATGAATACTAAGCAATTTTAAAGCAATACGTGAAGTACAGCAGGAAAAAAAAAATGTTATGTGATACATAAATATTTGAATTTGAGATTTTTTTTTAATAATGACAATACTACTAAAAAATATAAATTATATATTAACACTAATGATGATGGTTATGATGATACTATTTCAAAAAGAAATAAGTAACTTTGAAAATAATAAAGTTAATGATATATTTTACTTATGATTGTTCCATTAAAAAGTTTTAATTTCTTAGTCGAACCATGTAGTGATTCACTCGAGTGGGGTTCTGGGGTTTACACCATACAGACACGCCTTAGTGAGTGTTGGTATTTGTGAATATGAAACATTCATTTAAATATTAAAATTGTAGTATTATGGTTTGGTTTTGGGTAAGCATGACTGAGAGTTGAATGATCAATAAATAGTTTAAAGAATGAAAACTTCTGAAAGTGAATCTTTAACTACATGCATTATTTGATATACTATCTTTCCATTAGCGTTATGGTCAAGTGTAAATTCAATGAAACTGGTATAGAACAACAAACAAGAAAATTAACTTGCCTTTCGGTGAAGTTTTATTTGTGTCAATAATGTAATATATGCCTTAACTAGTCCCACTATTTACTGATATTGTGAACCGTCCGGGATTTGTTTTATTGTTGGCTATGAACTGATTTGCAAATATGCGCAGCATGTTTAAGTTCAAGTTTAAAGTACGACCCGACACAGCCAAACAGGAAAAGAAACAACAGTGGATATTTATAAATAGATATACGCAATAATAGTTTTATTTTAAGTGAACCGATCTATGGTGTTTGCATTGGTGTATAAAGGGTAATGGGTAACATTTATCTCAGTCACTTCCCCTAAACATTCGCATACGACCAGGATAATTTGTTAGAAGTCCTATTTAAAGAAATATATTTATTCTGGTTTATAAATGTGTACGCTTGAAGCAAATGTAATGTAACTTACCTTTTAAATAATCTTGTGTGTGTTATATCTTGGGTATGTTAGTTATTGTATACAAAAAATGCGTTATTTACAAACTCCACTGACCTGTATAGGATATAATTAGTTGTAAAGCGTCTCTGAACCGATTCTTATTCTTATTCTGTAAGTATTTTCAAGCTTGAGAACTTTTATTTCAAATCAGCAAGTTGATTGATGTTAAACAAATTACAAACAAAGGTCCACAGTGACACTTTTACAAATAAATAATGCCCAATGTTCTTATCAAACATGATAACAATGTACTTCTGATTGTCACCTATACTTATGTTCTAACAAAACAAAAAGGCCGTTCCTTGGGAAAATACAATTTATCGTTTGTTTACAGTGTACATGTAGATCAATATCATCTTTCACATGCGAAAAGTCGGAATCATATCTACACTGATCACATATTACTTCCACAAGCGTGTTAGAATATTCTGTTTGGAACCGGGCGTCCCGGATTCGATCCCCTTGCGCGACGCAGTGGTCATGGTGGTGTGCCCTTAAACAAGGCACACTTCCTAGTCTAGTACTGGGATCATAAATAAGTGAATTGTCGCCATGATATAACTGAAATAATGTTGAAACGGAGTAAAAAACCCAAAAAATAAACACAATGTTTACTGACTGATTTAGTGTACTGGGTGACCAAAGCATACTCTGTTCAGAAATGCCAACATGTACGGCTGATTAAGTGTACTGGGTGACCAAAGCATAATCTGTTCAGAAATGCCAACATGTATTCTTTATCATGGACGGATGGGCTCATTAATGCAATTAAACAAGAATGTCTAAGTATTCGCCCTTTAAGAACTATTTTCGGCTTTAAGACCGTAAGAGTTAATCATCGTGCCTTTAGGTCGAATTTTAATTATTCGCAAACTGGTGTAGCTGAGGTCTAAGGGAGACTACCACAGGTAAATTTATGAAGAACTGTTCGGAAACATTTTATATTTTTACAAACGGCAACAACAACAAAATCCGTGCAATTATACAATCGTTAAATTTGTTTATTTGGATGGTGATTAACGCAGCTTTCAACAATTGTCACCAGCGAGTCAGTTGCAATGCTAACCCAAGAATCCTGCGCGTCAAGGGGGGCATACCGTTTCTCCCATTTCTTCACTTTCATTCAAATGAAATTTTGAAGACAACACTGTTACAAGAACAGTTGATTACAACGCAAACAGTGACAAACGGACAATTGCCTCTTTTTCAATATCCGATGGAAAACCCCCGGAGCTTCGCACTTGTCACCAGAACAGTTGACTTGGTGATCTACACTGTCAAAGAAACCGCAAACTAGGACATAAGGAGGTTATCTCTATAAGGAAATCCCCTATGTATCCCCATACCAGACGGAAAAACCGGAGGCTTCCCAAATTATCAAAGGGAGACCAATCTAATCTAGTCTTATCACTGACATTTCTGCGCGGAAGTATTTTTATGGAATCTATCAGCATTTCATGCCGTTCAGGGAAAGGTCGACCGTTACGAACCAAAAAGGTATTTACACAAACGTATCGGTGTTGGTAACATTCCATTTGAACATTATTTATGATTCCATTTTATTTAGCAAGGGCGGTATTTTTCCTGGGTTTTCCAGTGCAAAGCTATGTCATAGTGAAAAACTGTGTCTTGCTAGCTTTCATGTGTCTACAATGGTGTCGACTTTGGCATTGGTGACAACTTGGGGAGGTACTACTTATAAACAGGACTATATTGTCGTATACAATGATATAACTTATCTAAAGACAAATCGTGTCTAAAAAGATCAGGATTAACAACAACACCGTGTAAATAGAATAAGATGTACATTTAATCGAAAGTTTATATGAACAAACAGGGACACTATATAGTGTCCCTGGAACAAAGTAGAACACAAACTGCTTAATAGATAGATAGATAGATAAATAGATTTGGATCCTTAGCGTAGATGCTCATGAATATATTTGTCCATACGTGTAATATTTACATTAAAGGTACTGAACTCCATATTACAAATAGTATAGTCAAAGTTTTAAAACTGTTCAAAAGTTGTCTTGAACTATTAGAATCATACTTCTGAGATAACATTTGAGAAATAATTTCAATTTGCAGTACAATAAACATCATAATAGTGTTCGTTTTGCTTCATTTTTACTGGGTAGACATACCCAGTAAGCCAAATTTTTACATTTGCATAGACTGTTTTTCAACATGTACTGCCAAAATAGGTTTGAAGTATTTATTACTTACTTTGTTCTCACTATTAGCAATATGTGCAGAAGTTTCAACATTTAGAAATGTGGATCTCTATCTTGAGTACAGCAGGTTTGATTTCGTTTACGGTTCATAAAATGGAAATATAAAGATATACAAGAGGGCCATGATGGCCGTCTATCGCTCACCTGATTTAATTTGTTTTCATTTTAGCTATATAAGCCCCGCCCCCTGGCGGCCTTAGGTTCTGACCAATCAACATGGCTTCAAGGAATCTAATAGAGGGTGACCCTAGGAATATTTCTACAAAATTATTTGAAAATCGGCCTAACACTTTCGGAGGAGAAGATTTTTTAAGTTTTGACTCAAGCCATATAAGGCAAAATAGCCTCGCCTCATGTTTTTCGACCAATCAACATGGCTTGAAAGAATCTGATAGTGGGTCACTTAAGGAACATTCTGAATCTTTATCTTGAAAAACACTGAGGATCGAATGTAAAGGTAGACTTTCTCAAACAATGTGTCAATATTGCCAATGACATGTGACAAATAAATGAAGTTTTTATCGTGTTCCTAAAGTCAATTATAACAATTTTGCCAATTTTAAAGGGCCATAATTCAGTCATGTATGACGAATCTGGCTGGTTTTCAAAAGGAACCGAGGTCTCATAGATATCTAGCTATTGAATTAGTTTGGTGAACATCGGATAATAAATGAAGACTATCGTGTTCACAAGAAATTGTGGACAGACGACGGACCATAATCCCGTCATGCATGAACGGATCTCGCTGGTTTTCGAAAGGCACCGAGCTTCCATAGATATCGAGCTATTGAATACGTTTGGTAAACATCGGATAATAAGACTTTATCGTGTTCACAAGAAATTGTGGACAGACGACGGACGAAGGGCGATCACAAAAGCTCACCTTGTCACTACGTGACAGGTGAGCTAATAAAATATAAAGATGAGTAATACGGTCGAAATATATACGGTTATATTGATAACATAGTATGTAAGAGTGATTTTTAAATCTTTTAGCGCCGAATTTCGAAAGAAGACTTTTCCATGTTAACAATCGTTTATCATGTAACAAGAGGTTTTTGAATAGTTTAATAACTAAAAGGCAAACAATACTAGTTCCAAAACGAGCCGTCTCGTCTGAATCTACATTACATACGATTTTTTTTCATCTCGTGCGCACGAGATAGTATCTCGTTCGCACGACTTAGTATCTCGTGCGCACGATTTAAGTATTTCGTTCGCACGACATAGTATCTCGTGTGCACGACATAGTATCTCGTGCGCACGAGATAGTATATCGTTCGCACGACATAGTATATCTTACTAAAAATGTGTGTGTCCCTTTAGAGCTGCCGTAGAATCTGTATTGTTTGCAAAAACCTAAATATTTTCACCGGCGCTGAAAGATTTAAAAGGGTAAGTAGAAAGGACATATTTTAAATATTATTTATAATCGAACCGTTTGAATGGCCCTCGTTCTTGGGTTACTTTGTGTGGATGAAATGTGTGTTCGCCTTGTTGAATTTCTCTCAAAATGCTAGTTTATATAAGGGATAGTAATGATGCAATTTATCAATATCTATTTCGGATTAGTTGATAGAATGCATTTACAGAGAAAATTTGAGTCACGACGGGTCGACCCGATCGAGAATTGGTGTTCTTACAAAATGGCTATATGGAGGATGAAAACCGTGTTCCTATATATCTAGAAAAAAGTTTTTTGAGTACACCTGACATCCTCGATTACTGTTTACTCGAAAATGTGTCAACAATGTTATGTTAGTTAACACCATATGCCTGGTAACAGAACACACACACACACACACACACACACACACAATGAGCATGAAAGAAACATAATTTTCTCATAACATAGTCATGTAGCCGACCTAATATCCTACATTCAAGATACACTGTAAGAACACTGTTCAATGCGAAGTCTTTAATTTCAGTGTCAAAAATCTAGCTTTCACGACTCTACAAATACGAATACAGGGGTGACTTTAATGCGACACTAAACTCTACCGTAATGTACGAAGTCCAAGGATGTTTCAGCCTAAAGTTGTCAGTCAAGGACTGAACAGGCTGAACCATGCTGTGTTTGGGTTTTGTATGTATTGAAGGTAATACTTGTTTTCAGGATTCAAGCTTAATTTACAATGTAGATTGAACACATTGAGTCTAACTTTACATAAGCTCTCGGTGTTTTGACACTGCTCGTAAAAAAAGACCAATATGGTGGACATCTTAACACGTGGACACATGTAATTGTCTAATTTCCAATGCTTTCAGTAAGAATATGTCTAGTATTTGAACATTCATCTTTGATACTTGATTGAAATCATGACGAATTGACGAGGATGGCCGATGTGAATAATTCGTACCTGGGTTATTTCGTATAAAAAACGGGAATCGACCTACGATCTACCGAGATTTCACTTTAATTGTAGTTAGGAATTGGTTTAGAATAAATATCAAATTATAATAAAACGAACACTTAGATTAAACTACATATTTGAATGTACGGGCAGATTTTAGTCCAGAAACTTTAAGAATGTGTGTGACTGATGATAACAATTCAGTGCAGTTTATAATGATAACTGGGTCCAATTCCACTAATCTTACTTAGCGCTAAGTAATACTTAAAAGGAAATTTCATCATTTTTGTTTCGCTTAAATTTTGTAAAACATGAATTATGGAATACATTTAAGTAAATGATTTAGTTGACATATATAGTTACTTTGCTGATTAATAATAATAATATGACTTAAATACTTAAAATCAAATTTCATAACTAAAGGCTTTCCATATCGGAATAACTCTACCGGGTCGGTTAGATGACTGAGTTACGACAAGTATGTTTTCACTTTATGCAGTATAGTTTCAGAGCACACAATACACCGTGTAGCTTCTTTCGAACAGCTTTCACACATCGTGTGATGACCACAGGGAAGAAATAAAACGTTACTCTCGTTCGCCCGACATTGTATACAAATACGCCTGTTGCGTAAGTAGTCCCTCTCTTGTAACAAACCCTGTACGGATAAACCTGAAATATGGAAATAGTAATTTAGTCGCCTCTGACGATTTAAAGATCTAAATGAGTCGCCGATGTGGCATCATTTAAAGTTACACATACTTCAAAATGAATGTCTATATAATATATAGGAGGACAGTGACGACTCTTGTCTGGGCTAAACATTGTAAAATTAACAATAAAATAAAGTAAAAGTATTGAAGTTCAAAAACTTTGTGGCAGAAGGTGAAACAAGATATCATGAGCTATTTCTCATTTTGTTACAATATTTTGAAGCGTAGTCCTGATATAGAAGCTTTATGACTCCTCTGCAGCAGACGACTTTTGCAAACATTTTGACAAAAGCAGAAACGAGCAATTTCTCCTTTTACCACAATGGTTTCACCTTCATTTAAAAAAGTTTCCCCATACTATAGCCTATGTTTTTAAAGTCGTCTGCTGCAGATTTGTTGTATGTGAGATAATATTAACATACCATCAAATTCTGGAGCAGGTGGTGATTCAGGTCGTGGGTCGTCTTCCGGTAGTGTTTCTCCCTGATCTTGTTTGTCAAGTAATACGTTCATTATTGTACCCGAGCTGATTCCCAAATCTAGAAATAGTAAACCGATGCATACATATAATAATATAGAATTTAATATAATTACATTTCATTGATTGTTTTAATGATTGTTTACGCCATTTTCAAAATTATTGCAGTTATATCACGGATTCAGAACAAATATTCATGATCCATTGGCAAGCATACACATGTTACAGAGGTTATTCAGGACATTTTATAAGCAAACATCGAGAGCGGGTCTTTAGTTCGACCTCTGGCAGGGTAACTCAAAATACTTTAATATAGTAGTTGTGGCTTCCTACTAGGGCGGTCTGTGTTGCCGCGAGATCAATGTGGCTGCTTAGCTACATGTAACCGCAACACGAACTAATCCCAGTACTGACAATAAACCAGAACATTCATGTTATATAAGCTCTTACCCTATAACGATTAACCAGAGCTTTCATGTTATATAGGCTGTCCACATAACGAACTAATCCCAGTACTGACATGTTATATAGGCTGTCCGCACCACAAACTAATCCTATAACTGACGATTAATCAGAGCCTTCATGTTATAAAGGCTGTCCGTTACACGAACTAATCCCAGTACTGACATGTTGTGTAGGCTGTCCGCACCACAAACTAATCCAAGTACTGACAATTAACCAGAGCCTTCATGTTATATAGACTGTCCGAACCACGAACTAATCCCAGTTATGACATTTTATACAGGCTGTCAAAGTTAGAAGTGTAGCCCTACTCAGTGTAAGCCAAAGTTATCTCAAATCTCCAGAAGCTTATCATATGATAAATCACAAAATTATTCAAAATTCGGATACATTTCTATACTTATTCGTAATATATGTAAAGAGGTGGATACAGATTCCTGTTTCGGAGTAATTACTTATATCAAGTCTTATTTCATTTGTGCCTTCAAAATTGTCAAAAGTTATGACCGCTAACGTATGGTGACTATATAGCTCGTTGATGCACGTATGTGTTGAAACTTACTCTTCGACTTGCATTCATCTATCGCCATGGTAACGGCTTTCTCAGAATAGCCCAAATCCATAATATCTTTAGCTGCTTTTGAATACAACGGATAAACAATGTCCGCGTTTGTACCGTCGTCTAGTTCCGGCTGTAAATATATAATTTCTAAATTGATTTAATTGGTTACTAGTGATTGAGTACCTTGGTTATTTGAAAATCATGTTCTCTGGGGAGAAAGGTATCTGAATCTTGTATATGGCAGGTATTAAAATGCGTAAGAATTTACAAATTAGTTTTGGCGCAGGCGTTTTATTCATCATTCATTAAAATATCATTGGAAAGTCCGTATATATCCTCCATTATACTTGTATATAGATATATCAAAGGGAAAGAAAAATATGCTGTCAATCCGGGATTCGAACTGATGACCTTTCGCTATCAGCTGGTGTACTTTATTGTCTGATTTAACCAGGCCGCTTAAATGTAAAATGTGTCAAAAAACGAACCGAGTAATACTCTCCTGCTTAACTGGAAATCCGTCCTCGACTTTTATAACTCAAGTACCAATAATATCCTAAAACAAACTGCAAGCGTTGTAAGACTGATCAATCAGTGCTGTCGTGTCAATGCCGATGCTATAGGGACGGACAGACATGCAGGAAATACGGTGCTCGAGTCCAGGACCTCTCGTTTTCAGGGCGAGTACTTTACCGACTGAGCTAATCGCTTAAATGGCAGGAGCACTATGCACTGATGGCCTTGTCCTAAATTCCTTTGAAATTATTCAGATAAATCTACGCCAGGGAAGGATTTTGTTGGAGGGAACGCTCACGCAGCCGTTACTGCCAGCTTGAATGCAGCTTGGTTTAAGCGTTTGAACAGCCTTACCGGTAAGAAAAGTATGGCTACTATTTATTCGTTTATTTAATATTTGTTTTGCAATGAATTGAACATAATGTCAGGAAATCCTAACCGTTATGTTCATTCTTTATATAATGATTCGTTTTACCTTAGTATTGTTTTTACAAACTATATTATCTCGATACACAGAAATGTTCATCTATGTCATTATATTTCAGGTTGGGGTCATGTTACAGGGATGCAAATGCGACTTTTCTACAGGAATCAAACGGTGTTCAATTTAAACAACACTTTACTGAACAAATCAGGATAACGGATTAATCATAAAAACTTCTTCAATTTGCACGATATTTAGTTCATTGCCTGAAGATGTGCTAAATAAGAATGTTTTTTTAAAAGTGTAATACATTGCGAAATTTTCACCAGAAAAAACAAAATTCTTTCAAAGAATACCATTTTAATTGTCAATGTTCTTCATTTTCCAGCATTAATATAATTTATTGAAATCTGATTTCTTTATTAAATAGAAAGCATCGGATGGAAAAACACAACATTATGTGAGTTATTATTTTAATTAGTTATTATAACATTTGATGCCATTATAGACCCATATATATTCTTATTTGTCCATCAATATTAAAATCTGAATAATTGGAATAAAATATATTATTAAATTTTACTGCCGACTGAATAACATAACTGCAACAAGGACCATTGTTCCAGCTTACACATATAATAATGTATATCTAAAATACACCTTTTTAACGTCATAACTGAATAGGTAAAGGGGTGAGATAAACTGATATTGTGCAAAAACGCGGTCGGTAAGGTAAACTGTTCTTGATATCAAACCGTTTGTAATAAGATTCTAAATAAAGGTTTTAAAAAAATCAAAAATTTAATTTACAGATATTTTTTAAATGGAAGAAAGGCGCGTAACGCGATGGCATTTCGCTCCTGAAAAGTGACGTTATAGACGCGTTATTCTTTTTAAACGTACGACACAAAAAAGAAAATTACATGTACGTGAAGGTATTCTTAAGATGCAAATCGTGATATAATTTCGCAGCTATCAACCTAAAATTGACCAAACTATCAGCTGTTGTTGTTTTAACGAGGGACATTTGAGAGACGTCTAAAAAGTGACGTCAGTGGTATACTTTGAGGTCTCGTAGTTTCAAAACAGTTTTAGATACGAAAAAAGTAAGAACATAATCTTATTGGGCATATGCTGCATTATGGTGAAAATTTCGTGAGGAAATTCGAATATTTGTTTAGAGGCGCGTTCTACCTTAACTTGTAATTCATCTTCTGTTTTTAAACTACAGTACCAATAATACCATTGCAAACCGGGACGCTTACAATATTACATTGCAATTCGTCAGCTAGAATTAAAAGTTACAGGTGTTTTAAAGTGTTTATGATGACCAATAATCACCTCCTCGCCTCCATCTTGAGCATCAGAAACGGTGTGTCCCAACGGGATAAACTCTAGACCCTTTACTTCTAAGACGTAACTGCAAAATGGAAACGATCGCGCATGCTCTAGCCATGGTTCGTCTCCGGAATCCCAGTTTTGAAGGCCGCCGTCACAGGCAAAGCACCTAACAATGTCCCTCACACCTAATGATAGTATAATATTAATCAGTTAGTATTCATTACTTTCGAGCTGCTTCAGCCAGAAAGTAATCATGGTGCATATGCGAACAATGAATGCACAGGCTCACCAGTAATACCTATGATATATGTCATATCTGCCGGATAACGTCGGTCGACGATTCGAATTCAATAACAAAATTCAATATTGTTGTACCTTAGCTACATGTATGTATTTAAGGATGTCAGAGACTTCCTACCAATTTAATATTGCACCGCTGCAATCACTTACCATTCCTGGAGACTTCATACCACATGGAAACATTTAAGGACAGGTTATTACGGACGTCTTGTACATGCTTATTTAGGCCTATGAATATCCCGTTTTCTTATGAGATATTTTTTATGATTGAAGCAAAGTTACAGAATAGTCAAATAACTAGTGCTAATGTGTCCCTTATAGAATATAGGGGTTAAAAGTGAACACTTCTACTCAAGTTCAATCACAACACATCAATATTTTCTGTTGCCTACTGTATATTACCAGAATTGTCTATTGAAGTTTCGAAAAGAAAATGTATAACCATTGTCACTAACAATCAATATGCCTTATGTGATCTAGAAAAGGTAAAGACGTATCCTCAGACGAAATGCTGATTGTGCAGCCCCATTATTTTCACTCTCTTATGTAAAACACACGTGGGGAATTCAACAAGTCCGTAGATCGGTCTTTAATCGCTAGTAAAGGAAACAAATGTTTCGGGCCATTTTATCCTTTACTACTTGGAATACATGGTTACGTTGACGGTGCTGTTGGAGATGGTGCCAGTGAACATTATCCTCTAGGGCAACCGTGTTGGAATAAAAAACACAGCCAGTTGCAATGGGTGGGGAAGTGATGTCAACGATTTGTTTACATGACGTGACATCATTTGTAAAATGTCAAGCCCAGCTTAGTAACGCATGCGCACTAAGAAACGTTACATGAAGAAAACACAGGAGGAATTTCAACAGTCAAAAATAGTTCCGGAAGTTTCTAAGTAAGGTATATCACGCTCAAATCTCTCTTGGGGTATAGAAGAGAAATTGTCAATAGTGTTAGAATATATCGCTGACTTCGCCCATTGGCACTCAGGGTACCGACTGGGTGCAAGATAAACATACAATTAGTAGGCATTAAATAATGGTAAAGGCGCTCACATGGTTCATTAAAAACATGTTACTAAGTCATAACATGGTTTCTTGAAACATGTAACCTACCTCATATTACGGTTCATTTATAGCATGTAACCTACGTCATAACAAGGTTCATTCATAGCATTTAACCTACGTCATAAAGGTTCTTTCAGAGCATGTAACCTACTTCATAGCAAGGTTCATTCATAACACGTAACATACGTCATAAAAAGGTTCAGTTATAGCATGTAACCTACGTCATAGCAAGGTTCATTCATAGCACGTAACCTACGTCATAGCAAGGTTCAGTTATAGTATGTAACCTACGTCATAACAAGGTTCAGTTATAGCATGTAACCTACGTCATAACAAGGTTCATTCATAGCAGTTAACCTACGTCATAAAAAGGTTCATTCATAGCATGTAACCAACATCATAACAAGGTTCATTCATAACATGTAACCTACGTCATAACAAGGTTCAGTTATAGCATGTAACCTACGTCATAGCAAGGTTCATTCATAGCACGTAACCTACGTCATAAAAAGGTTCAGTTATAGTATGTAACCTACGTCATAACAAGGTTCAGTTATAGCATGTAACCTACGTCATAGCAAGGTTCATTCATAGCACGTAACCTACGTCATAAAAAGGTTCAGTTATAGTATGTAACCTACGTCATAACAAGGTTCAGTTATAGCATGTAACCTACGTCATAACAAGGTTCATTCATAGTAGTAGTATAGAAAGGGTGGTTCAAACCCTCCCAACTTTCCTCCCGGGGTTCAACTTCCCTCCCAACTTTCCTCCCGGGTCTCAATTTGAAAGGGGGGGGGGGGGGGGGGGGTAAAATAAGTTAATGGTCAATGGGAAGCAACTCGTACAAAGAATTTTCATACTAGCGGATAGATTTGTCTTTCTTTAAAATAAGCTGCAGATATTAAAAACATTTTCTGATAATCCTTTTTTCGTTTCTTAAGCATTTTCTGATAACCCTTTCGTTTCTTAATTCTAAACCTTATACTTTATAAAAGTTTGCTCAAGACAATCAAATGAGCACTACAGCATTAGATTTGGAAGCAATTTTGTGAACACATATTGCTTTAAAGTGAAAAAGTCACTTTATCCTGAGCCCTGAACCAGAAATGTAGCTTAGCAATACAACGCAATGAATAGATGTATTTAATTTCAGTGAGGCCTAACAATTTTAACAGCGTTTTTCAATAACACATTGAAATTCGGCGAGTTCATTGTATAGAAAGTATATTGGGCTAACTCCTTTCATAGTGTTTTATACGCAGAAAAGCTAAATAGTGTCTTAAAAGATGTCTTTGCCTACATTTCTCTTTTAATGGGAAATGTCTACAAATACCATTTTACCATCAAATCTGATGAAGTATTAAACATGAGTGAATGAAAGTTCACGTCCTTTGAAAACATTGCAGAAAAACAAAATAGTTGATGATTGCATGCAAAATGGTTTTACTTTTCTATTCGTGTTGGTTGAAAGAGACAAATGCAGTTCTTATGAACTTCATTTTGCTTTAAATTCTGCATTTTGAATGATTTATACTTGCAAAGACAATATAATTGATACTATATGTATGAAGAAAGGGACGTGGAATCATACGTAAACTAGAAAAACTAGTTTACAAATGATTTATACTTGCAATTATGGATACTATATGTATGAAGAAAGGGACATGAAGTCATACGTAAACCAGTTTTTCTAGTCTTTCTTTTTACGTCCACTCAACATCATGTCCAAAGCTATTTTTGACCACTAAGCATCACGTCCAAAGCTATTTATGATCATACACAGTTAAACTCTTCTCAAAGCAACACATAAAAATGGAAGGTGCTTCATATGTTGGATTATTCCGCGGAGGTGATACTTTTTATAATAGTGTCAATTTGTTTTCCAACATTATGTAAAGTATTGAATCCTATATCACAGAGGAGAATAACCCTTCATTACCATTTTGCATGGATATTTTAAAAACATTGATTTTAAAAATAAATAGTTTTGTGGATCCTATTAAAACAGTTACTATTAATATTGCAACTACACCTGTCACTATTAATCTTGCAACTACACCTGGCCACCGTTTCTATGTTATGAGTGCTCGCTTTTGTGAAACCGTTTTATTATATAATAGCTTTTTTAAAGCCATGGCTCAACATCTGAGGTCTAATCATTCTGATGATGTGTTTAAAGCAGCCTGTGCGAACCATCTGCATATGATGAGTGTGAATTTATCACAGACAATTCGCCTGCTTGAGAACTGCGACAATTCGCCTGCTTGAGAACTGCGAATAAAAAAATGAGGTAAGTTTTTTCTTTTTTTTTTATTAATTGCTAACTGCTACCTAAGATAAGAAAATGTAAACATAAAAAACCACAACAAATTGTTACTTTATAGTTCTTTTTTATTAAGAACAGTAATATAATGTAATACAGTAACAAAATGTTTTTTTGTATATATAACTAATCAACACTTAAATCTCCAAATGATGTCTTTACCCTGGGAAAAGCTAATAATAATGCTATAGCCAAAGAAAGAAACAATTTCTTCTTTTACTATAATATTTTCAAAGGCCATCTATTGCAATCGATGTCTTCTTTTACCACAATGTTTTCAAAACCATCTATTGCAAACAATTTCTTCTTTACTACAATGTTTTCAAAAAGCCATCTATTGCAAACAATTTCTTCTTTACTACAATGTTTTCAAAAGCCATCTATTGCAAACAATTTGTTCTTTTACTACAATGTTTTCAAAAGCTATCTACTGCAAGACACTAAAACTTGTCTTAAAGTGCTGAAGTTAACAAACTGAATTTTCTTCAATACGTGATTTTTTAATACTTGATTTCTTTAAATACTGGATTTCTTTAAAACGTTACACCTTAAATGATTAGAGAACAAAATGATTTGATATGTAAGTTAAATGGATATGTTCAGTCCTGCTCTGAAATATAATAACAACTATAGGAATTGCTTGTTTCCATGAAAATGAGGTAGATATAGCCTAAGGAGTTGAAAAAAGGTATACATTGCTTGCTACAAAAGCAAACAATGTACACCCTTTCTCACTACGTTTTTAACCCTTTTCCCACATACATCAAATCTATTTACTGTTCTTTTACTACAATGTTTTCAAAAGCTATCTACTGCAAGACACTAAAACTTGCCTTAAAGTGCTGAAGTTAACAAACTAAATTTTCTTCAATACGTGATTTTTTAATACTTGATTTCTACTTGAATCTGTTCACAAGATTTTACATAAGTTGTGAATTTTTCATTAAAAAACATTACTAACAATACATGAAAAACAGTGGATGAATACAAATTTAAAAAATGAAGAGATAATTAAGTCGTGCGCACGACATACTATGTCGTGCGCACGAGATAAATAAAAACATACACATGTCACCTCTGTGCCACCGTATCTATGCCACAACTTATGTAAAATCTTGTGAACAGATTGCAACATATTTTTGACATTCCTCTACAAATTTTGTATTCCTATTATTGTTTTTTATACAGTTTTGTATGAAGGTTGTATTTTTATACATTTGATATTTACATTATCACATTTTAGTGTCTTGTAGTAGATAGCTTTTAAAAAATGTGGTAAAGAAGACATTGGTTACATTAGATGGCTTTGAAAACATGGTGGTAAAAGAAGAAATTGTTTTCAATAGATGGGCTTTAACCAATGTCTACATTTTGTCTATCTTTACTGTATCTACCTCATTTCATGGAATCAAACAATTCCTGAAATAGTTTTACATGTTTTCCATAGTTGATAATGTCTTCCTAAGATCATAATTTTTTTATTAAAAACAAGAAATAGGTGTAGGATTTCTAGTGATGCTGTTAACTCTTCATCACTTAATATCATCACAATATAACAATACAGTAGGGGAGACATTTTGAAAATATTATGATTAGATATAAAACGTCCGTAACAACCAATGTCTACCTTTTTCCACCTAGGTTGTATCTACCTCATATTCATGGAAACATGCAATTCCTATAGTTGTTATTATATTTCAGAGCAGGGGGGCTTAACATATCCATTTATCTTGCATATCAAATCATTTGTTCTCTAGTCATTTATGTAAAGTATCATTTCTTAGTCATTTTAAAGTAAGTGCCATTATTTGATATAGGTGCTATTATTTTAAAGAAAGAAAAAGGTGTGACATTTTAAAGAAATCCAGTAGTACTGTAAATAGATTTGATGTATGTGGGAAAAGGGTTAAAAACGTAGTGAGAAAGGGTGTACATTGTTTGCTTTTGTAGCAAGCAATGTATACCTTTTTTCAACACCTTAGGCTATATCTACCTCATTTTCATGGAAACAAGCAATTCCTATAATTGTTATTATATTTCAGAGCAGGACTGAACATATCCATTTAACTTACATATCGAATCATTTTGTTCTCTAGTCATTTAAGGTGTAACGTTTTAAAGAAATCCAGTAAAAATCACGCATTGAAGAAAATTTAGTTTGTTAACTTCAGCACTTTAAGACAAGTTTTAGTGCCTTGCAGTAGATAGCTTTTGAAAACATTGTAGTAAAAGAACAGTAAATAGATTTGATGTATGTGGGAAAAGGGTTAAAAACGTAGTGAGAAAGGGTGTACATTGTTTGCTTTTGTAGCAAGCAATGTATACCTTTTTTCAACTCCTTAGGCTATATCTACCTCATTTTCATGGAAACGAGCAATTCCTATAGTTGTTATTATATTTCAGAGCAGGACTGAACATATCCATTTAACTTACATATCAAATCATTTTTGTTCTCTAATCATTTAAGGTGTAACGTTTTAAAGAAATCCAGTATTTAAAGAAATCAAGTATTAAAAAATCACGTATTGAAGAAAATTTAGTTTGTTAACTTCAGCACTTTAAGGCAAGTTTTAGTGTCTTGCAGTAGATAGCTTTTGAAAACATTGTAGTAAAAGAACAGTAAATAGATTTGATGTATGTGGGAAAAGGGTTAAAAACGTAGTGAGAAAGGGTGTACATTGTTTGCTTTTGTAGCAAGCAATGTATACCTTTTTTCAACTCCTTAGGCTATATCTACCTCATTTTCATGGAAACGAGCAATTCCTATAGTTGTTATTATATTTCAGAGCAGGACTGAACATATCTATTTAACTTACATATCAAATCATTTTGTTCTCTAATCATTTAAGGTGTAACGTTTTAAAGAAATCCAGTATTTAAAGAAATCAAGTATTAAAAAATCACGTATTGAAGAAAATTCAGTTTGTTAACTTCAGCACTTTATGACAAGTTTTAGTGTCTTGCAGTAGATAGCTTTTGAAAACATTGTAGTAAAAGAACAAATTGTTTGCAATAGATGGCTTTTTGAAAACATTGTAGTAAAGAAGAAATTGTTTGCAATAGATGGTTTTGAAAACATTGTGGTAAAAGAAGACATTGATTGCAATAGATGGCCTTTGAAAATATTATAGTAAAAGAAGAAATTGTTTCTTTCTTTGGCTATAGCATTATTATTACATATCCAACTATCAGAATCAGCGACTATAAAAATCGATAACTTAAATTACATGGGATTATAGAGCAACTTTTTAGTTTTTATTTCTTTGGTTTACCAAAGAAGTATAGTTACGGGAAACTCAGGACTAACCTCGTTAATTCCAGTTCTCATGTTGCCTACGCCTGAATGTAGTTCTACCAATATGCACTGCATTTTCAAATAATTCAGCATTATTGATAAAGAAACACAATATTTATCTTATAAGTTGTATAGTGTCGTCTAGTTTTTGGAAAGGAATTTCGTATTGATATGTAATAGAGTGTTTTAAATAATCGAACGCGGTAGAATTGATCCTTACACTTATTTCGACCGAAGTACACACAACCGATTTGCCGATACACCGGTACCAAATGATTAGCCTACGCGCAATGTAGTACCTGATTTTAAACGCTTACGCTTGAAATACAATCAAAGGAACCCAGTAATTGCTGAAAATTGAAAAAAATATAATTAGGATTTAATTAATCTTCAAAAGCGCATTGACATATGTATAATTGATGGTCTTTTATAGCGCAAGAATATACTAACATATGCTACCGGAAATTCCCATATGTAGTAGGTAACTTCAAATATGGGGTACGTGTTAATACCGGAATATACTGAATATACAGAAATAGACTTTAATATACTGAAATACACTTGTGTAATTACACAAATAAGCATTTTTGAATCGACTCATGGCCTTTTATATGTATCAATACCGATTAGAGTTGTTGGTCAGTCCGATTAAAAAATAAAATGAATTAACACTAGTTACACAACAATAAAACAAGTAAAGTGTGAAATACACAATCCTGTCAAAAGGATAAAACGGGTGTAAAGTTGTCAGCTGACAAGATGGAATCCAACCCGGGAAAATTTCAACAAATATGAAGTAATGAAAGACAATACTTTTCTGTGCTGTATGTCGATTCAAAACTGCTTATTTGTGTACTACACGAGTGTAATTCAGAGTATTTCGGTATATATTCAGTATATTTCGGTATATTTCAATGTATTCCGGTATTTCCCACGTATCCCGAGCGTGCAAACCTGTTATGTTTTCGTTTTTTCTTTTATATGCAATTTCGGTGTTTTGAAATAAGTTGCATAGCCTCTCTGTAAGTATTATTTCTGTGTTTTGCTTTTATAAAAAAATGTGATTGTTCAATTGAACTGTCAATCTGCCATGTTGTTTATTTGAAACAAAGTTATCTTCGTACCCTAGTTATTTTGTACTCATTTTGACAGCTATTTCTACTTTCGTTAAAGTGTTACAAACTCCTTTAAATAACTTTCATTTATAGAAATATGCCTTAATAACACCTCAATAAAGTCGTCTTTCTTTTGTATCTGGGCTACGTGCCTGGACACACGTATTGTAGTTAAAAAACCCAGCTGCTTTCATCATTGAGGCCTAAGTTACGCTAATCAGAGTTGGGAAATGCTATAAAGTCACTAATATTTTATGAGTCGCCTGTTGAATTTCACACAATACACTGGGTAAAAAGGCGAAAAAGTATCTTAAAGATTTAATTTATTAACCTTTTGTTTTATTTTCCAGTGCTGTAACACATCATTTATAAATTTCCAATGTGACAGAAGTTCCCAGAAGGATGGATCGGATGGAGCTATCATAGCCAAAGTCAGAAAATTGTGGTCCATTGGATCTGAAGGCTGTAAACAATCAAACTGTTCCAATTGTTTCCATACACAGCTGGTGTTTGGGGATTTAAAAACTGTGACGACATGAACAAACTCCAACACATGGCTATACAAACATTTCTAGGCATCGAAAGCAAACTTCTTTTATTGCCCTGGACGGTGAAACAGGACTTAATAGCCAACTCTACAGAAGACACTGATATAATTTGTCTTTGGCATAGACTATCTTGCTTACCTGTTTCACGCGTTGCACATTGCGTTTTGTCTGGGATAAAGCCAAAACAACGCTTTCAGGGGACACGTGGCAGACGTTAAGCAAATACTGGAGGACAACTACCTCATAAACCTTTTTGATGTTTATACCATAAAAGATGTGTCGCGTGAATACATAATTAAGTGTTTGAACCTTAGTATGAGACACAAGCTGGAAACAACCTGGAGAGATAGGTTACATCAATCGCGAAAGCTGCAGACCTATAAACTGTTCAAAGACTGCTTTAAAACTGAGCAATATGTAGATAGACAATTGTCAATAAAACAAAGATCCGCATTGGTGTGATTCAGATGCTGTGTTTTCCCACTATCCATAGAATTGGAGTGATACAGGAGACCCGAGTACCACTAGATAGAAGAACCTGTAACCAAGGACACGTAAGACAAGACACACTTCCTTGTGTCGTGCCTAGGCTACAAGGAACTACGACATAAACATTTTGGTGACATCTTAGGGCAGGACAGTGATAACAACACTCTAAAAACAATGATGAGAAATATTGACTCTAAATCAATCGCTAACTTCCTCATTGAATCATACAAGAGCCAAATCAGATACTAAAGCATCGCCAGTGATATTTATTAAAAACATTGAACCATCTAAATTTAATAACTGTGATAAATTGTAGACATTATGTTGTGATGAAAGAGACTATATTAATTTTTCTGAATGCCTAAAGGAGAATTCATTCTCAAATTCAATACTTGCACAAACAAAACGAATACGATTTACTACTTAATACAATCACTGTATTAATTTACTAAAAGTAACGATAACGTGACCTTCATAAACACTTGCAAACATATATTTCAAAACAAGCAATTTATCCTTTCATCACAATGTTTTCCACTTTAAGTAATAGTTAATCCATTCTGATGCAATGATAGAGATATTTTTTAAATAATGTTCAAAGTCAATCTGCCGCAAAATTGTTGCAGTGGTAAAGGGTTAAGTTAAATGGTTTCGGTATATAACTGAAATACTGTTGAAATGGTGTAAATCCAAATTATAACCGAAACATGGTACGTTTGTTTTAAGTTTGCTGTATGGACTTTGACATGTTGCTTATAATAATTTTTATTGAACAACGTGTCCTTAGATAAAAAAAATTGTTTACCATAATACAGTTTTTGAATTTGTTCAAGCTGTTGTGATTGGTTACAAAATCATAGCAACCATGCGTCATTACAAAAGGGGTAAATTGAACCTTTACCTACAAATGACAACCCCTACCATTCCACTCTACCAATTTCAAGGTAACTTTATAGGAATTTTTCTTTCATGGGTGTTTTTCAATCTCTTCAAAAACTTACAATCTGTGTAGGCATTATGTGTAGAACTTTGATTGCTGCATCATCAGAAATTGAGAAAAGTACCCAAACTTTCAAAACCTTTTCCTCAATAACAAGCTTGCAATGCTATAAAAATGAACATTTAGAGTCACTTTGAAAACAAATGTTCATTTTGAGTAACACTAAAACTTGCTCCTATGTTGTAAACCTGCATGTTTTACTAATCTTGGTCTTAAATTTTGATGTAAATGGATATGTGTATAAACACTGTTTGCTGTATTTCTATAAGCACACAATGAAACAGTTTAAGTAGCATAGTTGAGTGTCATTCTGTAACAGAAACAAAGGTCTTTGAGACTAGAATACATTCAGACAAACCTCCACCTTTGTGCAATTTGATCTGATTGATCAGATAATATGCATGCTCAGATTGATGTTTATCGTAAAGAGTTATTGATGTTTTCAAGTGGTCAATAGATATATAATGATACAATTATTTTTGCTTTGGCAGATCTGTTATTCATTTCTCTGATGCGTTTATCTGCTCACCTGTCACATAGTGACAAGGTGAGATATTGTAATCACACTTTGTCTGCCATACGTCCACAATTTCTTAATAACACGATAAACTCTTATTTTAATCAGATTTATATCAAACTTATCCAGAGCTCGGTTCTTTTCGTAAACCAGTCAGGTCCATCAATGCACAACTGGATTATGGCCCTTTAAAATTGGCAAGATTGTTATAATTGACCTTGTGAACGTGATAAAAGATTCATTCATTATCTTATGTTTATCAAACTTATTCAATAGCTAGATATCTGTGACAGCTCGGCTCCTTTCGTAGATCAGCCAGATATGTTTATGCATGACACGACTATGGCCCTTTAAAATCAGGAAAATAGTTATAATTGACCTTGTGAGCACAATAAATCATTATTTATCACCTGGTGCTTACCAAACTTATTCAGTAGCTAGATATCTGTGAGAGCTTGGTTCCTTTCGAAAACCATTTATGCATGTCAGGATTATGACCCTTTAAATTGGCTGAATTGCTATAATTGACCTTGTGAACATGATAGAGTCATCATTTACGTTCCAATGATTACTAGGAATTTGCTGTGCTGGAGTGGTCAGCGTCGAGGATTTCGAAACAGGGTGTCCCTGGTTCAATCCCCAGTTGCGGCAATTCGGTCATAGTGGAGTGCCCTTGGGCAAGGCACATTTTCTAACCTAGTACTGATTTGTTTATCCAGGGATCATGAATAATAAAATTTAATTGTGCGCTAAATGACCTTAGCTGTCTATGCGCCATAAAACAATATACATTCATTCCACTGATTACCAAACTTATACAGTATCTATGTATGCATGAGAGCTTGTTTCATTTTGACCAAAGGCCCTCATGGGCCTCTTGTTCTTATATGTAAATTGTAAACTGTTAAAATTTGGCACAAATGTTTCTTAAAAAACATGGTTGTTTTAAACACATTAACAATCTAATTAATCAGGTGAGCAATATAGGGCCGTCATGAACCTCTTGTTATGAAAAGTAAACACATTTTAATAGCGCATCAAGGAAACAGCCATGCAGCAGTTCTAATTATTCGCATGTGTGAATAACTAGAACTGTTGCATTGCTCTTTGAAAAGGCAGTCTGGATTTTTGTCCACAGCAGGTCATAGTGTACTGCACATTTCTTAGCAATACTAATTTAATTGTAGTATGTATAAGCACAGTTATACTTAGATATAACCCATATACTGTTGAAATGGCATGAAACCCAATTTATTGTTCAAGGTTGATGCATGCATTTTAAAATGTGTTGACACAAGTAGTATGAACTGAAATTGGTACAGTATGCATACCCATTTTAGAGGAGTATTGCTTTCTGATCTGGGTCTACTTAATTTGTCAGTGTTTTAGACTGTCACCTTATTATAATGAGTAATGGTGATACATGTATCCAGCCTGTTTCCCAAAAGTAATATTTAAAAATAATAATAAAAATATAAAAGATTGGTGAATTCATTCTCTGTGTTTATGTGTTAAGAATTGATCGACTCACTATATGGTTTATTACCACCAATATTAGTCTGAGCATGAGATGTTTTGATTTGAAAAAGATCAGATGCCACATCACAGATACTTTTTTATTGTCATCTGCTGAAGTAATCTTGTCTGTTTGATTGACAGTTTATTGGGTAATGTTTTCACTTGACAAAACTGATAGAATCTTAAATATTATTTGTATGTAAGAAGGAGAGAAACTAATAGTTTCTTTACTTCATAAAGCACAGCTTTTAATTGAGTATGCTTGTAAAAAATATCTTTGTTCCCAGAAATGCAAAACCCTTTTTCAACTTGCAGAGCATTTAATACATTTGCACCTGAAGACATCTGGAAACATTGTCACAAAGGGATATAAAATGATCATAGTGGTGATATATTTGCAACTATGTATTCAACTCTTTTCTTCTATGCTACCTTATTTTTACATAGATTTTCCATATTTTTAGCTCACCTATGCACAAAGTGCAAGGTGAGCTATTGGGGTCACATTTTGTCCGGCGTCCGGCCAGCGTCCATTTTACCCTTGTTAACACACTACAGGCTACATTTTGCCTCCAATCACCATGAAAGTTTGCCAGAACATTCGTCTCCATGAAATATCGGGCAAGTTTGGAACTGGGTCATGTCCGGTCAAAAACTAGGTCTCAAGGTCAAATTTGTGAAAAACCTTGTAAACACTCTGGAAGCTATATTTTTGGATTGAGCATGTTGCGTGGAAACTTTGTTAGGATGTTTGTCTTATTGATATCTAGGCCGAGTTCTAAACTGGCTCATGTCCTGTCATAAACTAGATCACTAGGTCAAATTTAAGGAAAATCTTGTTAACACTTAGGTGAGCGATCGAGGGCCATCATGGCCTTCTTATTACAATATTTTGATTACATTTTAAATTGTTTGGTTAACAATTATGCCAAAACTTAACAAGTGAGTCTGTGCTATTTCGTGGCCATCTTATTACTCCACATTTCTTATGATACTTGTTTATCAAATATTATTTCCACATGTGCCTCATGTTTTTAGCTCACCTATGCACGAAGTGCAAGGTGAGCTTTTGTGATCACTGAATGTCCGTCGACCGTCGTCGTCGTCGTCTGACCGTCTGTTAACAATTTCCTACAAATGACTTCTTCTACCAAACCAATGGACAGATTTCAAAATAACTTCACAGGAATGGTCCTTAGGTGGTCCCCTTTCAAAGTTGAAAAGGAGAAAATTGCCAAATCTTAAAAAATCTTCTTGTCCAAATGTGCTGGTCCGATTTGAAAATTATTTTGCACAAATGTTCCTTAGGGCATCCTCTACCAAGATTGTTCAAATATTTCCGATCCGTTGAAAAACATGGCCGCAAGGGGGCGAGGCTTGTTTTTCTTATATGTGCATTGTTAAAACTTTAAAAAATCTTCTTCTACTAAACCAATGGACAGATTTCAAAATAACTTCACAGGAATGGTCCTTAGGTGGTCCCCTTTCAAAGTTGTTCAAAGAATTTAATTCCAAGTAGAACTTTGGCTGTTGCGGCATCAGAAAAGGGGAAAATTGCAAAATCTTAAAAAATCTTCTTCTACTAAACCAATGGACAGATTTCAAAATAACTTCACAGGAATGGTCCTTAGGTGGTCCCCTTTCAAAGTTGTTCAAAGAATTTAATTCCAAGTAGAACTTTGGCTGTTGCGGCATCAGAAAAGGGGAAAATTGCAAAATCTTAAAAAATCTTCTTGTCCAAATGTGCTAGCCCGATTTGAAAATTATTTTGCACAACTGTTCATTAGGGCATCCTCTACCAAGATTGTTCAAATATTTCCAATCCGTTGAAAAACATGGCCGCAAGGGGGCGGGGCTTGTTTTCCTTATATGTGCATTGTTAAAACTTTAAAAAATCTTCTTCTACTAAACCGATATACAGATTTCAAAATAACTTCACAGGAATGGTCCTTAGGTGGCCCCCCTTCCAAAGTTGTTCGAAGAATTTAATTCAAGTAGAACTTTGGCTGTTGCGGCATCAGAAAAGGGGAAAATTGCCAAATCTTAAAAAACCTTCTAGTCCAAAAGTGCTGGCCTGATTTAAAAATTGTATGAACTAAGATTGTTCCAATAATTCTGATCTATTGAAAACATGGCTGCCAGCGTGCTGAGCTTACATTCCTTATTATGTAAAGGGTAAAAGCTCTGAAAACTTGGAAGTTCTATTAAACCAGGTGAGCGATATAGGGCCATCATGGCCCTCTTGTTTTTATATACACTGATGAATTTGGCATTGGCATGAGTTTTTACTTAGTGCTGTTTAAACTTCCACCTAATTGTATATGGTTTCCAACCATTTCCATCACAATGCATACATATATGTTAATGTAATATATCATGGAAACTCAATAAGTGTACAGGTAGGTGTACCCAAAGAAATGCAGTGCCTTCAGCGCTTTGATTAAAAAGGCACTTATCAAGTTTTCAGGACAAATATCTCTTGAATATAAATATATTTTTTTATTTGTTTTATATTAATAATATTTTGGTCCTTTTTAACTTTGAATACAGTCACCCTAATTTCCCTCTTTATTACATATAAATCGTTAAGAAAACGGTATTTTTCCGCTAATTTTTACACGTTCTTCAGTGAATATCTTTTTTTAGAAATAAAAAATTAACAAGGCACTTACGGCATAATGTAGTAAATTCATTTACCTTTTATTTGACATATATTTTGTTAAAATAAAGTAATGAAATTTTGGTCCTTTTTAACATTTTCTACAAGTACTACTAACGTTTTAGGGTAACATTTACGTTTCCGTGATTGCTAGCGAAAGCTTCCGATAATTACCGACCATTGCCGGACGATTTATGACGGGGCATATATCTATTTATTGCCCCCGCTGTGCAGACTGTGTATATTGCGTTATCTTACATATATATCAGCATGTAATACCTTTACCTAAATTCGATGCAATAAAATGTAAATATGGACACAAGCGGACGGATATTAGCCCCAGTTACATATTTTAGGGGGAAAATGCGATTGTATCAGAACGGATAAATGTCAACGTTTGTTAATATTATCCTATCTAAAATAAAATGGATGATTTTTATAACTATTCAATTGTTAAATAAAACCATAAGGTGATCGATATCCATGCATATTGTATGACTTGTCCAAATTTATGAATGAAATTTTAAACGTTTAATAATTTGTCATAACTCATTGTAAATGTAAGAATTCTATCAAAGTTTGTTTGTCAAACTGTTCAATTTGATATGCTTAAAATTGCATTTAACGTTGTTTAATAATTTATCATAACTCATTGTAAGTTTAAGAATTCTATCAAAGTTTGTTTGGCAAACTGTTCAATTTGATATGTTTGAAATTGGTTTAATTCGTATAACTAATTTCATCAAAGGGACGTTGATTGACGCTAATCAACGTTATGTATATAATGCGATAATTGACATTAATCCGGATGATGTCTTAAAGGTGATAATTACCAAAACAACTGTGAATACGAGTACAAGTATACCATAAGGTGCAAACTACTACGGCTCGTTGCGGAAATAAATAATGAAATAAAAACAAACAGAAAATTCAGAATGAACTTAAACAGGCAGAAGTCGATTACCGCGGAGTACAGGATAATCAGGACAGTTCTAAGAAAAGCCTCAACGAATTAAGCATCCCTGAGCTCAAGCTCATATTAAAAAAGCTAGGAGTTTCTACAAAATTGCGTAAAAAAGAAAAACTCATTGAACTGATCCATTGCACGGAAAAAAAGTAGACTTGTATTAACTAAACTTTAATAGGCATTATCCCCACTCAAATAATAAAGTTGTGTATTTGTTCTAAACAAATATACTCAGAAATATATATTTATCATATAGGAGTGTAGGATAAAAAGAAACAGGATAAGAAAGTAACAGGACAAAAAGCAACGGACAACAAGAAACAGGATAAAAAGCAACACATTTTCCAAAATACAATACAAATCAATAGGTTTAAGTCTACAAATATTAAAAAGACACAAACTATCATCTTCTTTATATTGTAATGATTTTCTTTAATTTTGATACATTTTTGTGTGTTTTATACCCTAAAGCATTGTTCAAAATAATTGAGTCTGATTAATCTATTTACAAATCTACAAAAAATATATGTAACTCAATTTTTGTTTCACTTTGCAATGTTATTTTACGTATTATGCATATCTGTGTGGAGATGTTTGAAAAAGCGAAAGGAAAACATTGTGGGAGAAGAGACATTGCTCATAATTAGCAATTTATCCCTTTTACGCAATGATATATTCTGTCAACAATTATTACAAATATTAGAACTGTTGCTAGTCTCCTGTCAGATGTTAAAAAAAGGTTGAAGAAAACATTATTGGAAAAGGAGAAATTCCTTATAATGAGCAATTTCTCCTGTGTACGCAATTATATTTTCTGGCAGATATTAAAAAATTAGTTAAACCTGAAATGAAAATATCAGAACTGTTGCCTTTTGTCCTGTTACCTGTTATCCGGGCAAAAACTGTTACTTTTTGGCCGTTGCATATTATCCTGTTTCTTTTTGTCCGATTACCATCATATAGATCTATACCTAGTTTTTAACGATATTTTTACGGCATTTAATTTAATTTATATAAGTCTAGATTTTCCGAATTATGTTTCATATTTTCTAGAACGGGACGTTACTTCTATTAGGCTCAGCCATATTTACAAATGGACTAAAACGCACGAGTTCACACATATTTGAAAACAGTGTTAGAATAATTGAGATTGCTTGCTACGAGACATTTGAACTCTTTTTGCATTGTTTCGACTCTTTTTTTTAACAAAATAAAACCATAATTGATGGATCTAATTTGTTAATTGATGCTCTCTATTGCAAAGAGGTAACACACTCATGGAGGAACGAATAATTATATATACAATATTGACACTATTATTTCGTTATGAAAGGGCTCCATGTTTTTAACAATGTACATATATTATGAAATTGATAATGATGAAAAAACCGGCTCGATTATTTATTGGTAAATTGATTTAAAAAAGATCGATATCATAACACCCTAGTTTTATTACCCTATAATCCCATGTTGAAGTACCCTGTGTATCTCTCTACTGCCCTTCGGCAGCACTATCGATGTATACATACCGAATGTTACACAAATGTCCGGTAATTTCCGCCAATTAGCAAAATGATAACAAGAGCAGATAACAATCAAATTAGTCAACAATTAGTACGGCTTAAACAGTGGTACATTGTCTCCCCTGTTTTTTGCATGACGAGCATTGTTCCATATGAGCTTTTCCCAGGGTAAAGACATCATTTGGAGATTTAAGTGTTGATTAGTTATATATACAAAAAAACATTTTGTTACTGTATTACATTATATTACTGTTCTTAATAAAAAGAACTATAAAGTAACAATTTGTTGTGGTTTTTTATGTTTACATTTTCTTATCTTAGGTAGCAGTTAGTAATTAATAAAAAACAAAAAAAAATTACCTCATTTTTTTATTCGCAGTTCTCAAGCAGGCGAATTGTCGCAGTTCTCAAGCAGGCGAATTGTCTGTGATAAAATCACACTCATCATATGCAGATGGTTCGCACAGGCTGCTTTAAACACATCATCAGAATGATTAGACCTCAGATGTTGAGCCATGGCTTTAAAAAAGCTATTATATAATAAAACGGTTTCACAAAAGCGAGTACTCATAACATAGAAACGGTGGCCAGGTGTAGTTGCAAGATTAATAGTGACAGGTGTAGTTGCAATATTAATAGTAACTGTTTTAATAGGATCCACAAAACTATTTATGTACTTTCTATACAATGAACTCGCCGAATTTCAATGTGTCATTGAAAAACGCTGTTAAAATTGTTAGGCCTCACTGAAATTAAATACATCTATTCATTGCGTTGTATTGCTAAGCTACATTTCTGGTTCAGGGCTCAGGATAAAGTGACTTTTTCACTTTAAAGCAATATGTGTTCACAAAATTGCTTCCAAATCTAATGCTGTAGTGCTCATTTGATTGTCTTGAGCAAACTTTTATAAAGTATAAGGTTTAGAATTAAGAAACGAAAGGGTTATCAGAAAATGCTTAAGAAACGAAAAAAAGGATTATCAGAAAATGTTTTTAATATCTGCAGCTTATTTTAAAGAAAGACAAATCTATCCGCTAGTATGAAAATTCTTTGTACGAGTTGCTTCCCATTGACCATTAACTTATTTTAACCCCCCTTTCTCATAGCATGTAACCTATGTCATAACAAGGTTCATTCATAGCATGTAACCAACGTCATAACAAGGTTCATTCATAACATGTAACCTACGTCATAACAAGGTTCTTTCAGAGCATGTAACCTACGTCATAGCAAGGTTCATTCATAACACGTAACCTACGTCATAACAAGGTTCAGTTATAGCATGTAACCTACGTCATAGCAAGGTTCATTCATAGCACGTAACCTACGTCATAAAAAGGTTCAGTTATAGTATGTAACCTACGTCATAAAAAGGTTCAGTTATAGCACGTAACCTACGTCATAGCAAGGTTCATTCATAGCATGTAACCTACGTCCTAGCAAGGTTCAATTATAGCATGTAACCTACGTCATAGCAAGGTTCATTCATAGCATGTAACCAACGTCATAACAAGGTTCATTCATAGCATGTAACCAACGTCATATTACGGTTCATTTAAAACACATAATCAATGTCGTTACATGGTTCATTGAAAACACGTAAATTAGGTCATATCACGGTTTATTTAAAGCACATTACCTACGTCATAACATATTTCACTTCTGAAAACAGGTTAACTACATCATATCTAGGTTAATTTATTACATATAATTTACTTCATACCTAAGTAAAAGAATCCAGCCGTTGACAACATTTCGGGCGTTTGCGTCCGCTCACTTGGCCAGCGACTGAATGATGCTAAACGGACTTGATGGCTTTGATATTCCGGATGTCTTATTGTGTTATCGTTCCCATTGCTGGAAGAGTTTGGAGGTCCATTGTTACTTCCTGTGAATATAAACCAATAATGTAAATAATCGCCACCTGTTCAGTATACAGCTTTTATACGTTCCTAAAATAAATCCGAGATTGTGTTCGATGCAACAAACATTTTTAACATTTGAAATGAATGTATGTCTTTTTTTATCTGGAAAAAGGTTTTTTCCACGAAAAAAGTACATACAAAAAGAGCATTTATCGAACTCTAGTTGGCAAGTTCAATCAACAGATACATTTGAGCCGTTCCACAAAAAATCCAACGCAGTCCTCGTAGGCTAATCCGGACCGACACATTCCGTCTCAAGGGGATAGAGGTATAGAGTAATGATTCCTGAAACAGAACATCGATAAGAGGCGAAAATTGTCTATCCGGGTTAGCCTAGGCGACATGCTTAGGGTGATCGGGTTCGATACTTTACGCAGAGTCCGCTATGTTAGTTTGCTCGTAAAACGGCTCATTTATATTTGTGAACAATATGTTTATATATTGATTCTAACCCATACTATGTACATTATATCAACCGAAAGTTTCTATTTACCTTTCCAACTTTCAGACGCATTTTTACATATCTGCAGCAGACGATTTGTTTAAACATTATTACAAAAGGAGATATCTTTCATTGTGTCATTATGTGTACAACTGCTCTGGTTAATTACACAAACATGTTAATAGGATTTCAATATGTAGATCTTTACAAATTCCGCTGCTGCAGAGTTGTTGAATATGGGAAGGAGTTAAATATAAAGAAACAAATGGATAAAGAATTCATACGAACCGTCAGAAGGATTTATGTCCCTCTGAAAGTATAAGCAAAACGGGCTATATTATTATCCCCAAAATACACACATGACTGGTCCAAACATTTATCCTACAAATACGCAACACAACGTTTGTTTTATTGTGAGTTTAAGCCTATTTCAGCATTGAATCAATAACACGACGACAGTTAACGGATTTACGATCCCTGGGTAAACATGCCCGCTGCGACTGGGAATTGAACCCTGTTTCAAATTTTCGACGTTAAACACTGGGCCACGGCGGATTCCTGCAGCACAACGTATATTTACCAATGTATGGCAGAGTTGTATTGCTTGTAAAATATTCGTTAATTAAAAGGAGTTGATTACCAAACAAAGTATTCCGTTTACCAAGGCTTGATCAGCCAGACTATGTTGACCGGTGTATAGTAATTCACGCTTGAACTACGAAAATATGTAAAAAACATTTAGATGTATTTAGTTTTAAATTCAATTTGTTTCGTCGAAATATATTCAGTTTGACTTCTACCAGTTCTACTTTTAACATCCAACTGGTCGAATAATCCTTAAGGTTGGGTCCTTTGCAGAACGCTGCATAATTAAAATATAGAAAACTTGCATGCTGTATGCAAGACATGAATGCTAACCTCAGCTGAGCAGAAAGGTTTGGGGTATCTATTGTGATCGCTAATCGTCTGGCGTGAACTATTTTCAAGAAAAGTTCCTGATGTGATTTAAAATATTGAATTCAATATACATTTCTGTTTGCAATGGCAACGAAAAGAAAGAACTTAATTCATATTATCCAAAGTACTAGCCCGATTTTAAAAATAATTTTGAGAAACGATCTTGTACCAAGATTATTCCGACTCGTTGTAGAACGTGGCAGCCAGGGGCCACGGCCTTTTATAGTTTACTTTTGAATGATAAGCTTCTTGTATTGGATCGATTTGCACAAATGCTCCTTTACTATGACTGTTCAAATTATTCCGATCCGTTGAAAAACATGCCAGCCATAATGTGTTCCTTATATGTTTTTAGTGAGAATATACCGAGAATTTTCAGATTATGCCGATCCAAGAAATACCAGGGTTTTCACAGTGATTGAGCCGGTTAAAGCTGAATATTTGCAATCTGTATATATTTACCATTGCCTTGGACTGGAGAATTAAATATTTTGCGAGCAGTCTTTAAGTCCAACTCCACACTGATAACACCGAGCAAGGTCAGCAATACCTTGAAATGTAAAACATTTTGTCCCGTATAAATGCGTGTCAAAAAAAACCCACTAATTATAACCTGATAACCATATGTTCCAACGTTTCATCATTGAAAATTGGTTATGTTCTAACTGATCATTGAGTGAATGTTTACTTTGTTATGCTGAAGTACACTGTTATAATTTTGGTTTTACAATCTCTTAATGAAGTACATTCGTCATAGTTTGCTCATGTGAAATTTTCTTAACGGAAGTAATTCGGCAATTCTGCAGCAGACGACTTTGAACGTATTTTGTCAAAAGATAGAACATCTCTATAATTGAATGGATAACCTATAACAAAAAGTGGAAAACATTGTGGCAAAAGAAGAAATTGCACGTTTTGTGCAATTTCTTCTTTTGTCACTATGTTTTCAAAAGGCTGTCTGCTGCAGAGGCGTCAGAAAGCGTCTATATGGGGGAAAGGGTTAACAAGAATAAAAATCATGTTATATACATGTTCTAGGACGGTATACTCAACAATGATATCGGTTCCTTAACGCTTTCTCACATACAGACGCTTTCTAACTCCTCTGCAGCATATGATTTTCGAAAACATTGTGACAAAAGGAGAAGTTGCTCACAATTGGCAATTTGTCCTTTTGCTACAATGTGTTCACCTCTATTCAATAATTTATTAAAAGTATAGTTTTATACATTTGAAACCTCCTTCATACGGGTCAATTGTTGTTTTCCCCACATTATCTCTCTTATAATCCAAGCAAATCCCATGTTGTGGGTATTCAATCTTCTCTAGCCAAGGCTACGTTTCGTACATTAGCATTCCAATAAGTTATGGGAATGCTAATGTACGAAGTAGCATTGGCTAGCGAAGATGTCTTACCCTATGTTGTGGGTTCTATTGAGACGATTATATTGAGTACCCACAACATGAGATAACTTTTGCTAAAACAACTTGGAAAAGTGGAAATAGTTATCGTTTAATACAAGTATTGATTAAAAACCGTCCTATAACGACACCAGAATGAACCTTATTGTTTGGCAGTTCGGGCGACTGCATTTTCAGATGCCGCCTCATTGTGTTCATGAGTGCTAACGTAGGGATATCATTTATAACAGGAGAGGTGCGAGGTCAATGTTATATTGGAAGTCGTTTTTCGAATCAGACTCGTGGGGCTGATTGATAACTGAGACCACAGGGACGTGCTCCTCTAAAAATAGATCTATATGACTCTATGCATAGATGGTGTCGTCTAGAGATATATTCCACTTTTGGACATTTGCGTTCATATCATGGTAAAAGGAGACGATAACCAGTGTACTTTCATGTAAGTAAAGTAAATTATGAATATTGTTTTAATGTTTGAAGTTGAAGTTACCTTTCTATAGAAATTCATAAAAAAAATAAGCAAAATAAAAAATCAAATCCCTTAAAAACCTTTATTTGGTGATGATTTATTATAATTAGACTGTAGTATGAGAAAGCTTTCATATGTTAATTATTTAAATAAAATAATTTTTCCATGCTCGGTAGGTACCGATTAAGGAATTGCGAGAAATAACGGGAACGAATCGGATTATCTCGATTTTTAATCGGTTACGGTCGTGAGACCACGTGACATCAACCGCATGCTGAGTGCCGTCACGTGACATAACGTTTAAAAATATGGCGGATAATGTAGCAGGGGTGAAAAGAAAAAAGAAAACAATAAGCGATTCGGAAAGGAAACGCAGGTCTGCTGAGCACGGTTGACAGAATACTTTGACCAGAGTATATCTGCTTTCGGAATATGATCGATGGAATCTATTAAAAGCGCAGAGAGGCTTAAAAAGCGATCGTGAAGTGGCGACATTTTTGATAGATCAGTAAGTTGACCTAATTTGAAACTTTGAAAGCTTCTGTGATTTATTATTGTTTCTTTATTACGTTTGCGTTTGCTTTGTTAAACCTTCTCGAAAGAATGGAGATATATATTTTAAGATCCGAGACCCCTTTGTCAGTTCATATTTAGTAAACACTACGGTAGCCAGACTTCTCGACCCTCCGACTTCTCGATCCCCGTTTTACCAGACTTCTCGACCCCCTATTAGAAATATCGTCGGATAGGACTATTATATGGTTTATTTATATAGAGACATGATTTTTTATAATATTTTAAAGTTTATAAAGATTATAATTGTTTTTTTTGTGTAAAACTTGTACTAGTAAGACTTTATGAAAATAGACTCTGTTATTAACCTTTTCGACATTTCAACTCGGAGAGAAATTGTCGAATATGACTATAATAGGGTTTATTTATATAGAGACATGTTTTTCTATATTATGGTATAGTTAAAAGAAGATTATAATGGTTTTTCTGGTCTAAAAGTTGTACTAGTAAGACTTTATGAAAATAGACTATATTATTTTCCTTTTCGACAATTCCACTCGGAGAGAAATTGTCGAATACGAGTATCGTTAGATTTTCTGTTGGGGTTTCAATTATAATAAACATTTTTTTTATCAAACTTTTTAATAAAATTATATCAAAAGAAAAACAAATGAAATATTTACACCTAACAAATATTTACACTTAACAAATAAAATTAACAAATAAAATATTTACACTTAACAAATAAAATATGTACACTAAAAATAAAGTATAACAAAATTCACTTTTTACATTTATATCACAATTGTTACTGTCCATAAATGTCCCCAATCTGTCTCAAAAAATCCTCACAGAGGATATCGTGATCGTCGTAAAGATCCCAAAGGTCAAATATGGCAGAGTCCATATTCAAGTAGGTTGGCCGTCTCCTACGTCCAACCGAATGATCGAGGATCAGATGTACGTTGATGTTCACTAATTTGGCCTCTTGAAGCAACATCAGCAGCAGCACATACATTGGCAGAGCCCCCCCTACCCGCCTTCGCATTTAACCGCCTGTGCCAGCCTGAAAAAAATAAATTGAATTTTAGAGTTTAAAAAAACAGTTGAATTGAATACGAGCTATTTTTCATAATTGGCGCTTTCTTCTTGTCATCCCCTTTTCTACAACCTTCTACAACCTCGTACTTGACAGTACCATTTAATCATAACTTATATTTTTAAAGACATTTGTTGTTTCTCTATTATATGTTTTATGTTTTTTGTATCTGTTTTAGATTTATATACCTTCAGTGTCGTTGTTAGTCCTCACAGACTGCCGGTAAACTGTCCACTTTTCCGGCGACCAAATCGAACTTTCTAACCATTGGTCGTTAACATATTGAAACACGGCTCGAAGGGGTTCTGAAGACTCCGCTCTGTCTGATAACTTCTGGAAGGCCCTTGGGATATCACACGCGGGAAGGAATGGTATGGCTAGTAACTTTCTTATAAGGTGATGGACCCCTTCTCGTTGTTGATAAGTCGTCTGCAGACCGACCTCTTTGACCCGTCGCTGCAGAGCTTGGGCCCAGTGGAATCCACAGCCATGCAGACTACCTTGACACAGTAAGAGAAGCCGTCAGATGACACCAACTTCTTCATTTTTCTGATCGTCCCTTCTTCTACCACCTCGTAAACGACAGTATCGCTTTCCTCTACCACAGTGTTGGAAAGAGCCGCCTCTACCAGTGATCTAGCCATATAAATATCAATAATTAATTATTGTTGTTCAGAGGTGGCCAATTATGAATGCATAAACCGATAGTATACGAACTATCATATCACGACTATATATGTTTCATACTTTGAAAACATTTCATATTCATCAACATCATATTTACATTGTATGAAAAGGAGCAATTGCACATTCACCCTAGTTGGTGACAATGCGTAATTAAGCCTTATCATATTAAGAATCAGTTTCATATTCATCAACTCATTTACATTGTGTGAAAAGGAACAATTGCACATGCGCTCTTTTTGGGGATAACAATGTCAGGATGCAAGTCTTCGCATAGTATATATTACATAAAAGTACTCACCGGTGTTGCAGGTACGATGTTGCCATCTATCACATATATCGCATGTGATGCCATGTTGTAATTGTCTCACAGGTTCTTCACAAGATAAACACAGATCTAACACAGAAGTCACAAGGCACAATATTTAAATCAAATTTATTAAAACTTCAATAATTCTGAACAGAGTAACATGGAATGAGGAAAATATTTGAAGTGATGGTGGATATGCATAGATATATATACTATACATGTGCGTTTAAAGACAAATTTAAAGCATTGCTCCAAACAAGTAATAAGGGGTTATTATGGAAATTAGCTAAATTTGTTTATTGTTCAAATGTGTTAAGAAAGTCTATGACTGGTTAAAACCTAATTGTGCAATAATTAAATATTGTAATGTATGTATGTAAAATCATTATTATTCATGTTGTAATGATTGAATTAATTGATGATGATATGTATAAGTGTATATATATATGTATAGGAAGAAATGTAAAGCCATGTTGATGAATATCTTAATTTATTTATGCTTTTCTCGAAAGGAGCATGCAGAGATGAAAATACTTTAATTTATCACACACAGAAAAACTTTGTAGATTGATATATGTTCAATGCAACATTCATATTAGTAAAATTAATCAATAATATATGCTTAGTGCTTGCATGGAGTAACATGTAAATGTGATGCCATGTAATGAATTTTAGCAAATTCTGTTTGAATAAGGAACATTTTGCTTTGTGCTATAAGTACTTTTGTGGATGTATGTGTATGTGTGTGTGTGTATGTGGACATATGTGTGTGTATATGTAATGTATGCATGTACATGTGTCATATGTGTATAGATATATATATATATATATGTATAAATATAATTAAATTAATATTTTTACTTATCAATATCATGTATCAGGTTGTAGAATCTCATAACTGCCACTTGTTCTGCATTTCCCTGAAAATAGAAAAAAATCTCACAAAGAAACAGGTCACACAGTGTATTAACATATACAATACAAATTGTTGAAAAAATTGGCAGAAATAAAAGGAAAATTCAATGATTATAAGACAAGTGTAAAACGATGAGTCTTCCAAGTTTAAGACTGAAATGGAAATTTGTGTAAATCCAAAATCATCACAACACTAACAGCCAGTCAGCCAAACATAAAAGATTACTATCAAACTGATTGTTATAATTAGGGTCTCTTATAATTAAAAACAATACATATGTTGGTATAGATATTACAGGAAATCACTTATCTGATATTTCTTAATGGTTAAGTGTTCAAAATGTCTTGCTGTCCGAAATCAAATATATCCGAATTAGTTTTCACTTGTGAACACCACTTTTGAAATTACCGTTTAAAAACAGTAAAACTAGTCCAGGAACTGAATAAGCACCATTTAACCGGTAATTATAACAGGATTTCCATGTAACGTATATCCACCTGCATTAACAATATAGATAAGTAACGGTTCATGTCCGTTAACGCACGATGTTCATGCACAATCCCGATGAAGATCTCTGAAGGGAGATAATCCATGATGAAACGACGTATTTGTCCTCTTTTCTGTCTTCAACATTCCATGCACTATACGTTTTGTTTGGTGGTATTTGTTGTGTGTTAAATCTATGGTTTTGCAATCTTTGCCAAATGTATTATATGTCAATTGAATAGGCACGTATATTTTCGTAGATGTAATTATGTTTATCTGCTCATTTCATAGCATAGACATAATAAACATTATTATGGCTATGGCCTGAAATGATATATGTTCTGGACCTACGGACATGTATAGATATTCTAAACCTACGAACATATATGTACATACGAGTCTTATCAATGTATATATATATGTGTGTGTTTTCTCTTCTATGTATCATGCGTATATGTTGTTCTCTTCCATGCATCTATGTATGTATATATATATATGTTGTTCTCTTTTATGCATATATGTATCTCTCTTCAATGTATATATATGTCGATTTTGTTATCTGTCATGTATGTTTACGGCGATGTAAAATAACTTTATATGCCGAATAAATAAACTTGAAACTTGTTGTTCACATGTAACAATTGATGTTTTATTAATAATATGCAATTATTACAATTAATTATTAAAAAATAAAACAAACAAGGACAAACATACCGCGTACATCAAAAGTAAGTAAAATAACACAATAAGTTTCATCCTTTGTGTGCATCGGGTGCGAATTTAACACCTCATTAAATGCACTTAAAATACGCAATTAACATAATAAGTATAAATAAAAACATTAATGATCTTAATTTAATTTCATAACAAACAAACATATTATAATTTAACAGTTTTAATAATGTATAATCGATCATCATTCGCTCGGGCTACAAATTTTTTAATAGGGGGTCGAGAAGTCTGGTAAAACGGGGGTCGAGAAGTCGGAGGGTCGAGAAGTCTGGCAGCCAACACTACAACAAGTCTACACATTCTATTTACATAAGATTTGCATAAAAATTGTTTACTGTAACATGAAGAGCTTAGATACGGTCTTATGTTATGCTCTCACATATGATTTACTTTCTCAACTCTATCCTATGTGACTGTTTAGTTATTATAACAGGTAATAAGAGATCTAGTGTGTCTATAACCGATTTCACTCATAATTGATTGTTTTACTTTTTGTCTCATGCATAGAAAAACAACATTGAAAATTGCCCTCATTGTTGTCTTTATTTCTTTTCAGCTATAAAAATTCACATGTTATCATGGATCCAGAGCCAAGTCGTACAACATCAACACCAGCAAAGCCATTGGCTTTAAAGGCACCCTATGTTCCGAAACCTAGTACATCAAGGGCAACATCAACACCAAGACAGTCAACACAGTTACTTAAGCCAGGAACTCCTGAAGTCTCTGGAGTATCTGAGCAAGAGTCGGAAGACAATGGCGAAAGGTACATACTTCTTATATTGATATTATTATTGTGTAATTTTGCATGGCATGTGTCTTGTGCTAATAAATCAACATGAATAATAGGATTGGATCATGCATAAGTAAACTTATTGACATAATCAATGTCTTTAAATGACCCTGCCCAAAAAACGTACTGATATTAAGGGTTATCAAATAATTATTCTTCACATTGTCATCAATTCAGCTGTGCTTTGGTTATTGCGCTCATTCTTTACAGTAAAAGCTTGGTCAACATTTAGGCAGATTTACATCAAAATGTTTATAGTCACACCTGCTAGTACACAGTGAGTAGTGTTGGAAATTTATATCTATATGAAGAAAATAATTTAGTGAGTAAAGTTTTAATTACACACACTGAAATGTGCTGTAATTTGCTAAATAGTATCCTTTATCAAAACATAAATATTTGTCTGCTTTTCATGAAATTGTTCGAGAAATGTTCTTCTTCTAAATGTCTGCATTCAAATTGTGTTAGTCATATCAGATTTCTTACACAATGCCAGCATTGAACCCATTCCTAGACTACATACCAGAAATCTGCAGCATACAATTTTTAAATCTCTTCAAATGAAAGTATTATTATTAAATAAAATTGTAAACATTGTGACAAAAGGAAAAAATCCTTATCATAGGGGCAGGGGAAAGGTTAGACTAGAACGAGCCATACATGCATGCCCTTTTGTTACATCATTTAGAAATATATATTACCAACAATTTACTTTCTTCATGATTTTTTCAGTATATATTTACTTAATTTTTTATCATTTTTTTCTGCAGGGACAGTGAACAAATGTCTGGTTTTCATTTCCTTAAATCCTCTTCCTCTGGGGAAAGTTGCGAAGAGTAAGTATAATAAACATCTGCTCTCCTAAAACCATTCATTCAGTTATGATTAAAAAGCAAAGTTATATTTCTCTGAGTGTTCTGATCTTATTTGCTTCAAATAACATGTGTCTGTGAAGAATTTTGGTTGACATTATGGCAATTGAAGAAGGAAATCATCTCATGAAAAGAGACTATCCTGTCTTGGCATCTAGGGAAGTTACAGATCAGCTTGAAACTCATATTATCTGTGACATGGCTCAATTAAACAATAGAAAAAAGTATTTATTTACATTAATATTATTTCAGAACTGTTGTCAAAAAACGATCAAGGGCAAAGGCTATCTCCACTTCCTTTGTTGACCCCTTTCAGTAAGTATATTTATTTGCATTAGTAAAGGAATTATCTGGCAAAATGAAACTTCCCAATTATTTCTTCAATATATAATGTCATTCCAATCATTGTATATGAATCTACATTACCAAATTATATTTCCAGTAGGAAGGAAGGAGTTTTGATACTATAGTTATATGAATATCTGGAAAATATAATTGAAACTTTGTGAGCTTATACATGGTTGTTGTAGGATTAATCAAAACATTTTACACTAGCATGTGTTACTTTGACATTATTTTTAGCTCACCCATGCACAAAGTGCAAGGTGAGCTATTGTGATCACATTTTGTCTGGCATCCGTGCGTCGTCCTTCGTCAACATTTAGGCTTGTTAACACTCTACAGGCTACATTTTTGCTTCCAATCTTCATGAAAGTTGATCAAACATTCCTCTCCCTCAAATCTTGGACAAATTCGAAACTGGGCCATATGAGGTGAAATTGGATGGAAATCTTGTTAACAATGTGGAGGCCACATTTTCAACTTGAACATATTGAAACTTGATCAGAATGTTTGTCTTGATGATTTGTTAGTCAAGTACGAACATGGGTCATGTCGGGTCAAAAGTAGGTCAAATTGAGGGAAAATCTTGTTAACACTTCATAGGCCGCAATTTTTGCTTCAGCATTTTGAAATTTTGTTAGAATGTTTGTCTTGAAATATCTAGGTCTAGTTCAAATATTGGTCATGTCGGGTCAAAAACTAGGTCACTATGCCAAATTGGAGGGAAATCTTTTTAACACTCTAGAGGCCACATTTTCAACTTGAGCATGTTGAAACTTTATCAGAATGTTTGTTTTGATGAGATGTAGATCAAGCTCAAACAGGGGTCAGAAACTAGGTCACTAGGCCAAATTGAAAGACAATCTTGTTAACTCTGTAGAAGTCGCCTTTTTTTGCTACAGCAGTTTGAAATATAGTCAGAATGTTTATCTAAATCATATCTAGGTTAAGTTTGAATAGGGGTCATGCCGGGTTAAAACATAGGTTACTAGGATTGAAGGGAAATCTTGTTAACACTCTGGATACTGCATTTTTAGGTTGAGCATGGTGAAACTTGATCAGAATGTTTGTCTTGATGATATGTAAGTGAACATGTTGGGTCAAAAAGTAGGCCACTATGTCAAATTGAAGGAAAATATTGTTAAAGCACTAGAGGCCGCATTATTTGCTTCAGTAGTTTAAAATTTTGTCAGAATGATTGTCTGACGATATATGGGTCATATTGGGTTCAAAGTCTAGAGGCCACATCTTTACTTTGAGCAAGTTGTAACTTTGTCAGAATGTTGTCTTTATGATATCTAGTCCATGTTGGAATATGGATCATATCAGGTAAAACAAATATAGATCACTAGGCCAAATGAAGGAAAAATCTTGTTAACACTGTAGAGGTTGCATTCAGAAAAATTGTTTTGATGTGTTTTGTATTGCAGTACATTGTATAATTCAGGTGAACGAAATAGGGCCAGCATGGCCCTCTTCTTTTGGTAATTTTGGGATATGACCAATACCTATGGAATTTAGAACATGATGGCCCTGTTGTTTAGGTAATTTGGGAATATGACCAATACCTATGGAATTTAGAATTATTGCACATTTTTGGGCAAAATTGGGATCTTTTTCATAAATAATATATGCTTCTATGGTACCTGAATATTAAATCTGGATTGTAGACACTTGCATGTAAGGGAAATAACAGTTTCTTTATATATTCTTCTTTGTTTTGTTTGTTTTATTTCTCTTATAATAAATTTAACTTCTGATTTGCAAAACATATTTTTTGCCATTGGGAACATGACTGATTACTGGCTATAACAATATAAAAAAAAAACAAGCTTTGAGAAAATTGATATTTAAGGTATTAAAGTATTTTGATTGGTTGAAAAAGATAGATTGAAATTGTCAGCCTTGAAAAAAAAATGAATATAAGTTATACTTATAACTATTAGTCCTCAACCAGGTACTCGGATGGAGGAAGGTGAGGCAGGCTGTAGGATTGCACCTCTGTCCAACCTTGCCTGTGCATTATCTCCTATACTGTTTCACTTGTGTTTTATATCAAATTTGATATCACGTGTTGCATCTAGTGTTTGATTATTTTTCCTCCAGAATTTCAATTGACATCAGCCATACTGACAGAGAGTTTTTAGCTGGAGAAACAAGTGATGATTATGAACCAAGTTTTATAATGGAAACTGTTCTGTAAGTATTTTCTTATTTTCTCTTAGAGTATAGTACGTGTTTCTTCATTTTAACTATTTTGACAGGATGAAACACATGGATGTTAGTTAATTGTTGTATTTTGTTTTGTCTTTCATATACTGCAGCTCGGCCAACATTCTTTCCGACGTTTGACTAAAGTCATTGTGACCTGCGTCATCCACCAATGGGCTGTTAACCCTTTCCCTCATATAGACGCTTTCTGACGCCACAAAACGTGCAATTTCTCCTTTTGACACAATGTTTTCCACTTTTAGTCATAGGTTATCCATTCAATTATGGAGATTTTCCATGTTTTTACAAAATACGTTCAAAGTCGTCTGCTGCAGAATTGTCGTATGAGGGAAAGGGTTAAACAGTATGTGGAAAAGCAGCTAGTTGCTTGGAAGGTATGTTGTGTGGTGTACTGGTGTGAGAAGACCAGGAAACGCATGAGTAGGTGAACTGGTCACCGTGATATTACTGAAAAATTATTGAAAACAGCTCAATCAATCATTCAACTGTCATATATATACTGAAACTCGGACATAGTGGCAGGTGACACATGTCTTGTGTTTCTCTGGTCATTATTTTCTGTAGGTGTGACTGAAGCTAAAAATGGGATTATATTGTACTCTTTAACCGCCCAACAATTTTCTGTTCACATTTTAAGTTCAGGTTCAAAATTAGGTATGTAGAATAGTCAATGAGAGGAAGATTACTCTTCTTCTCCTTAAAACTATCCCACATGCAACAAATCTGGAGAAGTCAACTTTGAAAACTTCTATGCAAACTGTGGACAATATGTAAGTTGAAAACCTTTTGGTAAATAAGAAATTGTTCATTATGTTTGATATATATATATTTGTTTACAATAACAAAAATCATTAATTTTAGAATCAAACTGCAAATTGTAAGTGTTTTGTTTTTATAATGTTGTTTTTTCCCATTACAGTCCTAAAGATGTTGTTGAAATGGGTGAGGAGGTGGTGTTTGAGGAAGCAGCATTTGGCCACGAAAATCCGGATGAAGAAGAAATTGAAGAACAAGAAGAGCCAATTGGTGAAGGTGTCTGGCAAGCACACACAGACCAAGATTGTACAGACATATGCAAAGAGGTCAAATGCATGGTGTTTATGACACAACTTAAAACTTTGGCGAAAATGAGAATTGACTCCTGCTCAAAATGTGGCTCAAAAAATGTTGAAATGAAGGAAGTTTATAAAGGATCAGCTGTATATTTTAAATGGGTAAGTTTTTGTTTGTTAAAATGGAATGAAAGAATGATATTCAAAAATTAAATTTGATAAGGACACTTATTGCCAGTTCATTGTAGAAAACAGTTCACAATATTTTTATTTAACACAAATCTACACCAATTTCCTAAGCAGAGAATGCTTATAAGGTGAGAATCAAATTGGTATTTCTAACAAGCTCTTTTTATGTACCATTAGATTATCTGTTTACCTTGATTACCTTGTTGAACCTTCGCATCTACTTGGGTATTGTGACTGATCTGTTGCCAGCATGACTGTGTTGATTTTTTATATAAAATTACTTTGATGTTACTTTGAGGATCCCCAAATTTGGCATAAATGGTTCTTCTATGATCATCATCTACACATTGTGTTTGGATTAGTCTGATCCATTGAAAAACATGACAGTCATGAGACAGATATTGATTTCCTTATTTGTGCATTTTATACAGGAGAGAGGTATAGGACCATCATGGTCCTTTTGTTGTACACATATATAATGAACAACAAAGCTACCAGGGGCAGCATATTGTCTGTCTAAAAAATCACATTTTAAAAATATTTTTAAAAGATCATTTTCCATCTTTTTCTGTCTTTGTTCAACAATATATAGCATGAACATTATTACAAAGAAATTTTTGTCATACAGGACAGAAGGACTGACCGCATTCAAGGAGAATGTTCTTTTGATTTAGATTTGTGTTGATACATATCATTATTCTATGTAATTGATGTTAACTTAAAAAATTTCAGGTGTGTCAGTGTAACCATGTTACAAGCAGATGGTGCTCCCAGCCGTTGTTGAACAGGGGTGTCCACAGTGGTGATTTTTTGCTGTGTTCAACAATACTGACCTCAGGAAACAATTTTGGAAAGTTCCATTTATGGTCAAAAATGCTTCATTTGAAATTCCCCTCAGCCGGCCAATTCCATAGAATTCAAAACGCATATGTGGTACCCACGATTGACAGCTATTGGAAAAGACATCAAGCAGGTGTTATTGACAGTTTTGATGATCAACAATTGGTGCTAATGGGTAAGTAGTTTCTGTAATCTTTATCTCATTCATAAAAAATGATGGCATAAACATATTCTCCTGTATCAGTGTGAAAATGCAATCTCTCCTTTATGAAAGGGTTAGTGTATCTTTCATTTAAATAATGTGTGTGCTAACCTTCTCCAATACACATTAAAGGGAGTTACAAGTAGGAATTTTACAATTTGTTGGTGTTTTTGGTACTTTTCAGACTCCTTGATCACTTCTCTTTGTTCAAAATTATCAGATTTCAAATTATTTACTTCCAACATCTTTTTCATGTCGATCTTTCTGATAATTGTGCACACAATTGAATTTTCTGCAGATGTCTACTGGTCATGACAAATTTCCTTATGTCTGGATAGTTTTGCATAAACATTTCCTTTTTTATCTCCCGCAAATGGCAGATGGGATATTGGTTTATTTATGTCCATCTGAAGTCAAATCTAAGAAATAGTTTGATGGACTTGATTTTAACTATTGGTAAATGTTAACCACTGTCTACAGTGAAATTTATGTCGGTCTGCAAGCTTTACAAAGATAGACTAAAAATCACCTGAGATGTGTCATTTTGAACTTATACTGATTGTATTATGTACTGATTATATCATGGTTTATATAATGTGAACCTCAGTAATATCTTCATGAAAGTTCCAAGATAGTTTTATATAAATCTTCTTTGAGTGAGACCCTACAAAAACTGTTCAAGCCATATTGATTTTGTTGAAAAACAGGGCAGCTTGGCGGCATCAGGAAAGGGGAAAATGACAAAACTTTTTAATTCCATTCTTAATAAAGTTCTTCTTGTATTTCAAGAAACAAATAGCCTTTGCTGATAAGCCACTTTTCTATTTCTTTAACTGTCTACTCCTTGCAGTTTAATTTGCACTCCTGATTAATGTTTCCAAGATATTTGCTACTCGTATCACTCAGGTGATCTATTTAGGGCCATCTTGGCACTCTTATTCATCAAGACGGTTTGTTAAGACTTATCTTCAACACAATCAAGCTATAAACTAGGACACAGGGGCATCAAAACATTGTGTTTCCATAAGTCTTATCAATGCTATATATATATATATTTAATTTCAGGAGATGGTCGAAATGACAGTCCTGGGCATTCAGCTCAGTATTGCTCCTACACACTCATGGAGCACGAGTCAAAGAAAATACTGACTGTTATAACAATAGACAAAAGGGCAACAGATAGGAAGAGTGCAGCAATGGAAAAGGTTGGCTTGAAGAAGGCCCTAGATGAGCTTGCTGAGAAAGGTGCCAGTGTGACTGAGATTGTAACTGATGGTCATTTAGGAATTGGAGCTATGATGAGTAAGACCTGCCTGCTTTGTTGATTTTAAATCAAAACCATTAGTTGATCCGATTAATGTGACTGCAATTGCTTTGAAACTTGAACTTTCATCCTTATGATACAGGTTAATTCCAACTCCCTATTTAAGTTGTATTAAAGTAACCAGTACAACTAGTATTTCTTTTACTACTGCCGAGTCCCGGTAGCGACGCGGGCTATGAATTTTAATCCTGGCTTGGCCAACTTTCTTTCCGATGATTGACAAAAGTCAATGCGACATTTGTCATTCGTCTTCCACCAATGGGCCAAGTCTATGTGGAAAAGCAGCCAGTTGCTTGGGAAGACTGTTGTGTGTAGTACTGGTGTGAGAAAACCAGGAAATGCATGAGTAGGTGAACCAGCCGCCGTGATATAACTTGAGAAATTGTTAAAAACGTCATTAAACCCCAATCAATCAATGTTTTACTACTGGTTCACATAATATTCTTCCCAACAACTGGCTTTCCTTTCACATACACAAAAAACTGAGCAAGATAAGTTGAATATCCTTTATTGTGAGACACTTTTTATTCAGTGCATAGATATTATTTTCAATTATCATGACATTTTGCTGTACTTTACTGTGAGATGTGTTGGAGCATTGATATCTCGGGAGATGTTTGTATTCCCAAATTCATTAAAGCAAGATGGGGAAAAAACCCACATTGTGCACATATTTAATTATTTTCAATAATGACCTCGTACATTAGCCGGACAATACTTCTATGGATGGTATGTGAATGATGTAAATTACCATATATATTTGTTTATTTGTCCATGCTATATTTCATGCAATGAGCATGCATGGAAAAATGTTTAACCTAGGTGCATGTTAATGTTTTTCATTCTGCATTGTAGAAACCCAGTATTCACACATCAAACATTCCCATGATATCTGGCATGCTGCTAAGAACCTGGGGAAAAAACTGTCAAAGGTATTTATACTAAGCTAAACATCTGTTCTTATCATTCTATAACCTTTGTTGTCAACTTTTAGCTTGACAGAACATCTAAACTACTGCTAAACAACTGAACCAATTTCAATCAAGCTGCACTGGCATGTTCCTTTGTAATAATCTTTCAAAATTAGTCAAACAATTTAATTCTATGGTAAACTTCATTTGCTTATGAATCAGAAATTTTGGTAGGGATGCCTAAAATTTAAAAAATCTTCTTATCTGAATTTGCATTTTTGATTCTAATAAATGCTGAAAGAAATATTTGTAGGACGGGTGACCCTCTAAGAAGGATATTCAAGCAATAGTGATGCGTTGAAAAACATGGCAACAAATTGGAGGAAGGAAATAGGCAAAACAACAAAGGCTTTTTATCCATTTTTATGAAAAAGCTTGTTTGATTTGGTGACCCTTTACATATTATTTTTTCCAAGCATGAAACTTCTACTGAAAAGTAAAAACTTGAATGATCTGATCTTATTCATAACATTTAATTTCAGATATCACTGAAAGCACAGAATAAGATTCTTCTAAAGTGGAATAAACATATAGTGAACCACTTTTGGCACTGTTGTCAAGATGCAACTTCATATACACAGTTTGTGGTAAGTGTTTAAAACATGCTTCAACACTGTAATGAAATATATTACTAAGGCTACATTTTGAGTACAATATGTTTTTGAAGGATACAGTTGAGTGTTGATCTAAATATAGCTGCTTCAAAGTGCTATATACTAATTTTCAATTACTATAAGGAAAACGACGCATGCTGTCAATCCAGGGGTTTTGGGTTTGAATCCCAGGTTGTTAACATTCTTTTCGACATTTGACAAAAGTCAATGTGATATGCATCATTCGCCTTTCACCAATGGGCTGTTTAACAGTCTATGTGGAAAAGCAGCCAGTTGCTTGGAAAGTATGTTGTGTGGTGTCAAAAACCAGGAAATGCATGAGTAGGTGAACTGGTTGCTGTGATATGACTGAACAATTGTTGAAAATAAAGAGATGTGCAGCATTTCAGTTCAGTAACTTTCATTTTGACAACAATCATTCTTTTACCTGAAACTAATTTGTGTGGCCATACATTATAATAGGCTGATGATATCCATCAAGAAAATAATTAGATTTTTGGATTTTTCTACTTTTGTTCAACTTGAACTTTATTCTGAATGAAACTCAATGTGTATGTAGTTGTGTGTGGCATTACACATTTATTTCCATTTGATAATTCCATGTAAGAACTGGAACCAAATTTGTTACATATAAGGACAACATAAAAAAACTGAGGTTTTTAGAGTGGAATGCAGTAATGTATCATTCATTTGCTGATGTCAATAATTGAAACAGTGGTGCAGGTTTCTTCTTTAAACTAATGAATAGCCAATGCAAATTCTCTACTTGAAAGAAACGTCATTATTTTTCTGATTCATATGTGTTAGGTAACTACAATTCTGATTCCATTTTTTAGGGAATGTGGACTGGTGTATTACACCATGTAATAAATGAACATGAATGGGTTTTACCGCATGGGGATGAAAACAGCTACAAATGCAGTCATGCAGAGCTTGGGGAAGATCAACGAGACAAAGAATGGCTTCATCGATCTAAGAATGCATCTACCCTCAAAGATCTGGCGAGCATTATTATGGAAAAACGCCTATTAAACAATGTTTCCTACTACTTAAACTTCAGGTATGTCCTTAGGTATCTTCAAATACAATTTCTTGAACAAAGGCTTAAATTATACTCTATATTCCGTTTGATAGCTATTAACATGTAAATTGTTCTTTCAATGTTTTTATGTTCTACCTGTGCATCAAAAGAAAAGTGTGAGGGTGATGTGAAACAGCTCCAATTGTTTCAATATAAATTATAAGGACTGTAGGATGTCTTATCTCAATTTACCAGGTTTTTGTGTTTCTTAATGTATACATGTTCCTTTTTCTCACCTTTCTATAGTGTATTTATTATTATTATTTTTTAATTTTAATATTAGGCTATAATGAAATGATTCATTGATTATTTGGTGTTTAACACCGTTTCAACAATTTTTATGAATTTATATCTCGAGTTGTTTCATGGATAAGATACCAGTACTATTCTGGCACCATCGCGTCAGTTCTTGCCTCATAATCCTGAGAGCCAAGGAGGGCAGTCACTCAGTTCTACTTTAAAATTAACCAGCTGCGGATCGAAACCTGCAACGTAGACGAACATTATATCACTACATAAACAAGGCAGTCTATTGTAGTACTTCGAATAGTGATGACAGATTTTCAAGTACCGGACTTAAAATATAAACAGTCCTTGACGGATTTTCAAGTACCGCACTTAAAATATAATCTGCCGTTGACGTAGTTTGGTAGATACCTGTAGATAAGGAGTCAGTGGTTAACACCTTTCATGCACAGCAAAAAAGATAACACTATGATGAGAAGAAAATATTGTTAAATGACTGATTTTCTGAGGATGAATATCCATGTGATGCTGAACAAATTTCCTTTTTAAAATATGAAATATTTACATTGGTAACTGTAACTTAGAGGAGTGCAGTCGAATTAAACTATGTATGTAAATGGCTAATATTACTAACAGTTCATGTTTTGTTGTTATTTCAGAAGCACAGCTGAACTTGAAGGGTTCCATCAGCATATCCTTATGTATTGTGCAAAACGATTTGCCTATATACCACCAGTGTATCGTGCCAGAAACCTTCTAGCAGCACTAGATCATAACATGCATGCAGAAAGGCCTCTTCTTTTCAACAAAGATGGTAAAGAAAGGTAATTATGTAGATTTATGACATAAACATAACCCTTCCAGATCCAAGAATACAGTCAGTATATGTTCAGAACAGCCCGTAGATCTGAATTTGAACAGTATTGATCAGGCTGTTCTTGGTGTACACTATTCAGAAAAGTAAACTTGTACCTTTTGGCATGGACATACCTGAATTAGTATTCAATTTGAGTTCAGATGTACCTATATGCCTTTAGTCTGCTGCATAAAGTAGATACTGAAATTGATATGTTAGTGGGACCTTTGAAATTTTGATTGATTACAATTGGGTTTTTTTTGGCTTTTTAGGACATCTTTTTTTTTACATTCAGATTGCATAGAGTGTACAACAAGAAAAGCGGGAGATGGAATGTATACCAGCAAAAAGTTCAAAAATCATACAGCTATGTGCAGGAATTATTAACAGAGACATTGGTAATGAGGATTACAAGCAAGGAAGGAATGAGCAGGCCACGGGTGTTGGAAGAGTCAGACCCTAGGAATATCGCGTTAACTCTTGCCCCTGTGCAACCTAAACCATCACAGGAAATTTTTAGTGAACAAATGTCACGCTTTAAAAAGTAGGATTTATGCAACCATCATGCACATAAAACAAATATGCAGCAGACAGCTTTGATTATCTCTAGACAAAAGTCTGAAATGGCTTAATAGTGAAAGTATATATATCACCTTTTGCCCAAATTTATTTCTAAAAGTTGGAAAGAGTTTAACCCTTTCCCTTGTATCTTTCTGACGCCTCTGCAGCAGACAGCTTTTTGAAAACATAGTGACAAAAGAAGAAATTGCTCAAAACGAGCAATTTCTCCTTTTGCCACAATGTTTTCCACTTTTTATCATAGGTTATCCATTCAATTATGCAGATTTTCTATGTTTTGACAAAATATGTTCAAAGTCGTCTGCAGGAAACCGCTGTGGTCGAGTGGTTAGGGTCGGGGATTTCGAAACCGGTTGTCCCAGGTTCGATCCCCAGTCGCGGCACTACGGTCATGGTTGAGTGCCCTTGGGCAAGGCACATTTTCTGGCCTAGTACTGGTTTGTTTACCCAGGGAACATGAATAATTAAATTTAATTGCACGCTAAATGACCTTAGCTGTCGATGCGCCATAAAACAATATACATTCATTCATTCAAAGTCGTCTGCTGCAGAATTGTCGTATGAGGGAAAGGATTAAGGAGAAGCAAAAGATGTTTTTCTAGAAAAATAATCAACCACCTGTTCTGAAAAGCTGTACAACCAATTTCACAGTAGGAAAAAAATCCTTTCAGTGTAACTAGGGATTTGCTTAGAGCAAGGTTTACCCTAAAAATGATGTACATTTTCCATATGATGTGGACTCCTGAGGTTAATATGAATTAATTTATGACCTGTCATGGTCCAGTTTTGAACTTGTCTAGGTTTTATGGAGCTAAATGTTTTGATAACCTTTCATGAAGATCGGATGCAAAATGTGATCACAACAGCTCGCCTGGAGCACTCATGCACAGATGAGCTCAAAATTATGGCAGCAGGATGTACAGTACAGTAATATGATGAATACACACAAGGTACGTTACTATACTCGGTATAGAAACATAACTTGTTATGTATTCAACATGCAACAGTTCAATTAACACAGACAATAGCAGGGATAATTATACAAAAGTAATATAAAAACTCCAACACATAATATAAGAGCGACTTCTACTTTTGTCACATTTCCAAACTGTTTAAGCTAGACGACCTCCAACAAATCCTCGATAAATACTGAATGGGTCTGGAAATTTATCCCTTATCCTCCAGACACAGCATGAGGGGATGACTCGTCGGTCTCCAGCTGTTAATCGCCCATGGTTCCACAATACAAATTGTCTATATGCCTGGTGTCTGTTTGCTCGTTTGATGTCAGCATCATCTTCAAAAACTAAGACATCTCGTCTATATAGCCGAGCCAAAGCTAGAACTTGTTCGTTCAACACCAATAAGTTAAATTGCTGCAATAGAACGAGATTTAATGTTGTTAATATAGTTAAAGGATTAGCATATGACGAAAGACTACAAAAAGACCCATCTTACTATAGTTGGTGCAGATTTTAACATTTTATTTACTTTTGACAAGATTTAGTTTTCAGGGACACTGTCCTGCCAAGTTATAAAATTGATTGCTTGGGATTAAACTCTTGTTTCAACCATTTTCCAGTCATATCACAACATTCCTTCAAAGCAACTGGCGGCTTTTCTGCTTAGCCCATTAGTTGTAGACAAATGGTGCTTGGCAATGCGACTTTATTCACACGTCGGAGAGTGTTGACTGAGCTGTGCTTCAAACTCTCAACCCGTGGACGCCAAGATAATAAAGCATTCTCACATTATGGTACAGCTTATCTAAGAAGACCTTTCTTCATTGACCACAGTTCTCGGACGCAAAACCTTTTAGGCCAATCACATTTTAAATGCCAGCAATTAAGGCAACACCCGTCATGTTCTAAGAATTTCAAATTAAACTCGAAGAAACAATTTGACACTCAATGCTGATCTGGACAATGAAATAATTGTTTTGATAAAAGCTTGAGATCAAATGTGAACTTACAGGTATTTGTGAGACACACCTAACCTTCCGACAGCATACTCTTTCTCCAACTGTTGGCATCTGTCTGCAATACCCACAAATACACCATTCAGGTGGGTTTTGGCCTGGTGGTGGATGGTATCCCCCTGGTTGTTCAACTGCAGGTCTTAAAATGTCCATCATAATGCCTGGTTGCTGTTCTATGACTCTGCACAGGATGTCCTTCACTTCCTCATCCGACATTTTACCAACTTCATCCTGTAATATAACAATCTACTTAAATCCAGATGTAACAATGGTCATCTATCCGAATAGACTTTTCAGTGGTATATGATCTTAGTGGGACAAAATAATTTCCACCCAGTTCGAAACCACAAACACTGCATAATGGCTGGACCAATTTGTCTAAAGGGTCACTCAAAGAACAGTTTTACCAAATTGTAATAGATTTGAAAGATGGATTCAAAGAAGAAGAAAAATGTTTATTTTGGGCCCCATGGTGCTCAGACTTGCTGATGTCAGAATAAATGGACAGTAGTACTTACCCAGAAAAGGTTGTGATATTGATTGATTGATTGGGGTTTAACGTCATTTTTAACAATTTCTCAGTTATATCACGGCTGCCAGTTCACTTACTCATGCATTTCCTGGTTTTCTCACACCAGTACTCCACACAACAATCTTCCCAAGCAACTGGCTGCTTTTCCACATAGACTTCACCCATTGGTGGAAGATGAATGACGCGTGTCACGTTGACTTTTGTCACTCGTCTGAAAGAAAGTTGTCCGAGCTGGGATTCAAACTCACAACCCCTGAATTGACAGCCCACATCGCTACCGACTGAGCTACCAGGGCTCGCCTAAAAAAGTTGTTAGAAAGGGGTTTAGAACACTGTAAGTTAACAACAGAGAGTGATCAAAATAAATCAATTTAAGCCTCTGACCTAATAATATCCCATTGAAAATGGCCATAGTAGCATTCAATTTTATTTTTTAACTTTTGAACCAGTATTCATCCAGCAATGGCTTGTTTATTTATGTACATTAGCCATGAGGGGTCATAGATTAAACAATAAAGGTTGAAAAATATTAAAAATTAATGACAATAATTGTAGTAAATAAAGGTACAAATACCATGGATGTATAGGCAAAGGGAACCAAGCTATTGAATAAGCTAAGTTAAAAATATCATCCTATTTCTCATATTTTAAATAATATACTTGCTTTCATGACATGTTTTTGATGCTCTTCTTCTTCTTCTTCCTCTCTAATATTTGTTAAAGATGCTGCACTTTGATGCCCCCCCTCTTCCACCACCTCGCCCTCTTCTACCTCGCCTACCTCTACCAACTGCCCTGCCTCTAGTGGGTACTGAAAAGGTACCGGTAAATGATCATAAAGTCAGCTCAGTGATAAGCCAGGCTTTTCATTTTTCCAACGAAAGAACCAATTTTCTTGCCAAAACAACAAACGATTAAAGGGGTCAAGTCTGTTCACCTTTATTTTTTTTAACTCCTACAAAAACAACCGATTTTAAAATGATTTTAACAGATGATTTCAATCTGCAATCGATTAAAATTGAAAACCTTGTGACCTATTGCGATTACACGCCAACATGTGGTGGCATCTATCTGTCCATATGTTAACATTTTTCTTTCTCCTAAACCAATGGACTAATATAAAAAAAATGTTACATGCATGTTTTTTGGGTTTCCCCCTACCAAAATTTTTCAAACGCTGCAGCATAAAATGGCCAACGCAACAGAGTTAATTATAGAAACATTTAAACAACATCTTCTGAACCATAGGCTTATTTACTAAAAAAAAGCTTAGAAGATAGAGACGGGTATTCAGCTCTTTTTTCTCACAATATCTCTCTTATTATTGAGCTTATCCCTACGATTTGAATACTTAAAAGAATTATCTCACTGAGACGATTCTTTTCAGTACCCACAACATACGGCTTACGGGTCAAATAACGCTACGAGAACATGCAAACCTAAGCTAATCTAGAGCTCTGCAATATTTCTCAAATAATTTCGGGGTTAACTATGGAAAATCATTTTAGTAAAACAAAGATTTCAATTTTTCTCTGCAACTAACACTTATATTATATTGTAAAAAAATAATGTTGTGGCAAGTACTTGTTTTACCATATTTACCTTGAACACCACTAGAAGTACTTGCAGTAGATCTCTGTCGTTTTGCAGGTCCAGCCCTTTCATCTGTGAAATCACTATCACTTTCCATGCCTGTTAAACAAAACAAAATAGTATACAGAATCATCTATATGTAACAGGGAGTTAACTTGGTGCAAAATAATGCATCCGATGATGCAAATACAGGTGATCAATATAGAATGTGTATGCAGAAATGACCTTTGACAGACACTTTCCTTGTTTTATGTGCATGTGTGCAATGAATTAACTACATATTTACCTCAAATACAGGTCAAGTAATCATGTACACATTCCAAAAATAAAGGTTTTGTAGAGCTCATACTCAATAATCAATTCATTGTGAAATATTATATCACAATCATATGCTTGCAGCTTATCATGCAATGGTGGGAACCAACATGGTAGCAGAAGAGCAACTAGTATAAAGTTTCTGAAAATATATATTTATTGTTAACAAAATGTTACCTCACCTTCTAGTTCCGATGATTCTGAACGCTCCTGGAGCAAATAGTCAAAATGCCTTCTTGGCAGTCTTGTCCGTCGGGAACTCCGTCTTGGTTCATCCAACTCTTGGCTACCATTTGAGCTGCTTGACCGCTGAAATACAAGATAAGCTTCGATAAAAACTCACCGATAACCGTCGTTTTCAAAATACATTATTTTTCAGGACTTTTTATAATAACAGTTCGTTTTTGAAGAGAAAATCGTCAAGAAGTTGGAAATGATAGGAAACGCGAAATCCCATGACGCTTTAAAAAACATTAAAATTACGATCGAATACTAACTAAGTTTCTAAAAATACTATTAGCCACATGAAATAAATCTTTGTATAATATGAAAATGTAACAGATCTGAAACTTACCGGGCTTGCAGTCATGATTTTGAGCTTTTCAAAGTTTACTTTTTAATTCTTTTTCAATGGACGCTTTGAAGTTGTGCTAGAATTCCGCTAGAGGGCAGGCAGGTACTCTTCGGTAAAAATTTCCGTAAGCGATTTTACGATTCTGACCGACATCATGCGATTTTTTTCCGGAATGAAAATGTACATGAACGGCTCCTTTTTTAAAACTCGGAAATCTTAGACATAAGAATAATTCGTGTGTGTTTGCTTTTGTGTATCATGTTTGTGATTAATCCCAAACCCATTCAGCTTCTTATTTTTAGATAAATCGATTTGAACTTTTTATATAAGAATTTCTTCCCTCTGGATAGAAATGCCACTTTAAGTGTTACGCAACACAAAGAGAAGTAACACGTAACAAGAGTCTTACTAAAAACGGACCAGAAATATATGGCTAACATTACAAAACGGTGTGTTTCAAATGGGTAAAGAACTGTTTAATTGTGAAGTATTGTGTTTAACCCTTTCAAGCTTACGACATATGTGAAGCAGACGACTTTTGAAAAGCATCTAGGCAAACGTGATGAAAATCTGTAAAACCCGAAGTTTTATACTGAATAGAGTCGCAAACAGTGCGACAAAAGGAGAAAATGCTCACAATGAGTTATCATTTTCTTTTGCCAATGTTTTCAAAATCGTCTGATGCGGACGTGGCAAAATGTGTCTACTGGTGGTAAAGGATATGCGAATTATCGTTATTCTGAACGACTAACCCAGTAAAGTGTTGATGTGTGTGTGTGTGCAATTATCACTTTTTCTCATATAGACGCTTTCTGACGCCTCTGCAGCAGACGGATTTTTTAAAACATAGGGACAAAAGAAGGAATTGCTCAAAACGAGCAATGTCTCCTTTAGACACTATGTTTTCAACTTTATTCAACCTCTTGTACTTTAATTTAAAGGGAGTTTTGAAAAGTAATTGGGTGTGTTTTCAAAGTTGTCTGCTGCAGCTGTGTTGTATGTCGGAATGCATATCCTATTTAGTGGAGCGGAGTCATGGAGTGGAGTGGAGTTTTCGAGTAAAAATCTAATTTATTATTTGATACTTACTTTTGCAAACTGGATGTTTAAATGAGGAGTAGACACCACTTACTTTAAGTTTCATACATTTTACATTTTATTGTACCTGTTGGCTGAAGCCTAGTCATCTTACTTTTTGGGAGATAATGAATCACATTGGGAGTTAAACTGGATGGCAGATCTAACATGTCATCAATGCCTCATTATCTTAGGACATTAAATACTCTCTTGGAGGGTTAGAACAGTTATATCACCGGGTGACCCGTTGTTACCTTGAGCATATTATTTAGTATGTAAGCTAGCAATGGTTCTCCTAGTAGGCAAGTATATTGTGACTAAATTATTAGGAAAAGTGAGTAAAGCTTATTAAAAGTACGAAGACCAGGTCAGGTATTAATATAGGATAATATGAACAAAAGTACCATTTAAAGATCTACTTTCTTAAAATTGCTAGAAATCATAAATTACAGTTTAATGATTCAGAATTAAATGGGCCGCTTTTTCTACATGGATTTAAAAAAATAACTTTTATATGAGTCGTGTGATGTCTATATATACATACTAGCTTAAAATTGCATTTTAACATATACCAGTAATTTACATACGAGGTTAATGTGTTTAAATATTCCTAGGATTCCAGATGCATAGAGGTCAGTTTGGTCCATACTATTTTATGACTTTCCTGGGAAAAGATCGGGACAATTGGAATATACCTCCACACTATTTTTTAAAAGTTTTATTAGTGACTGTTCGTTTTTTTTTCATGCATTATTTTAAGATGAAATATACCTAAAGAATATTAACCCATAATTATTCCAAATGACAAATGATATTGACTATTATGTGATGACATGTGGGAGCAAATGGGAACTGAGATTTGGTTTGCAGTATTAGATGACAATGATATTCGCCTTACAAAAGTTTGATTTTCACTCCAAAATCCACTCCACTTCAAAACTCCACTCTACGGTTCCACTCCAAAACTAGACTCCATGACTCTACTCAAAGACTGCACTCCACTCCACTCCATGACTCCAGCCCATGACTCCACTCTACTAAATAGGATATGCCATGTCGGAAAGGGTTATTAATTTGAGATATTTGTTTCCTGTTAAAAAAGGGAAGAACGTACTTTTTTTCTGGATTATACAATTCATTATTCCTAATAACAATTGACATTTTAAAAACAGTATGTAAACGTTTACAGAAAACTAACTAAAAGTTTTCATAAATTGCGAGCCGCCATGTTTGCAACGGAACTTTTAAAAAAATGCGCATGGCTCTTGATTTGGTCGGTAATTTATATGTTGAAATACATCACGTGATAAAGAGGGTTGTTTCTATAAAACATTATTCATATTTGAAGTAATGATTATTTGGATATTGGACGGACTTTGAACAGATCGATCTCTAAAATATCGAGTGATATGTAAGTTATCTAGTTGATAGCATTTATGCTTAAAATATTTTCATCCTTATTATATTCCTTTACTTAAAATACTGGGAGTTATCAGGTTTGTATGGGATTTTTAATATTTATGGAGAATATCGTCATATGTGATGAAAGCACTTATGAAGTTACGCAGATCTACCTTTTGTTTAGTGTTTTGTTTACTAACATATATAGGTCCAGATAATGAGTGGTATTCAGCTATTTTTCCAACAATTTCTCACTTATTAATAACGCAAACCCTATGGTGTGGGTACTCTAAAGAATCGTCTCACTGTATGTAAAAGTTTTCATAAATTGCGAGCCGCCATGTTTGCAAACTTTAAAAAAAATGCGCATGGCTCTTGATTTGGTCGGTTATTTATATGTTGAAATACATCACGTGATAAGAGGGTTGTTTATAAAACATTATTCATATTTGAAGTAATGATTATTTGGATATTGGACGGACTTTGAACAGATCGATCTCTAAAATATCGAGTGATATGTAAGTTATCTAGTTGATAGCATTAATGCTTAAAATATTTTCATCCTTATTATATTCCTTTACTTAAAATACTGGGAGTTATCAGGTTTGTATGGGATTTTTAATATTTATGGAGAATATCGTCATATGTGATGAAAGCACTTATGAAGTTACGCAGATCTACCTTTTGTTTAGTGTTTTGTTTACTAACATATATAGGTCCAGATAATGAGTGGTATTCAGCTATTTTTCCAACAATTTCTCACTTATTAATAACGCAAACCCTATGGTGTGGGTACTCTAAAGAATCGTCTCACTGAGACGAGTCTTTGGAGTACCCACAAAATAGGGTAAGAGGGTCAAATGAGGATATTAAAACATGCAAAATGCCCGTTAATAAAGAGATTTGGAAAGGAAATTCGCCTTGAAGGAGGAATTTGAATGATCCCACGTATCGGTTACGGTGAATTTGTACGTAGGACAATTTTCTTTGTTTGATTCTTACCAGTTTGACAATGGTCGAGATTTTCCTAGCGATGTATGTTTAGATGTGAATCTTGAGAATTATTTGGCATGTTTTCTGAATGATGATGACTTTGATATAAATGCTTTGGGAACATATCATTATTTTCACCAAATATGAGTTAACAGGACCAACAAACCTTTCGCAAGATGAATTCCCTGAATGACACCGGTGGAAGGGGTAATCAAACATTTTGTGTAATAACTTTCCTAATGAATGAATTTGCATGAATATTTCATAAAGTTACCGATTCTAATGTGACTTCTGATTTATGCTATTGTTTATATTGTAAAAATATGATAATGTGTTTGTATATTTTTTTCCTTCCTGTTCTGACCTAAGGTAAATATATCAACAATGTGATTGTTTTTCGTAACCCAAAATGATAGTGAATATATACCGAACAAGAAACATATAGGGTTTGTGGAACAATCAATATAGCACTGTATATATTTTGGCCATTTTTTAAATTGGAACATAATATTCTTAAACTGGTGATGATTTTAAGTGTATCTGCAAAGAACGGTAGGACTCATAACAGAATGAGACATGTCAGTATTAATATATGTCTCTTTTAAAACATAAATTGATAAGATCATGATAACCATTCAGATTTGTTTGTTTACCCGAAATAAGTATCGCCAGTACTGTTGTTTCTGATTTATTTGCATTTATTTGCATTTTACCAGTATATGTGTAAGAATCGGGACCATAGATTGATAGATGACTCGTTTCGGGTCGGTCTTTTCCGTAAACCAAAACCGCCCGAGTGACGTCATCGCGATATGTCGGAAGACCGATGCAATTGGAACTTCTCGGGTAATTCCGTAATCCTTCATCACCGAGGTATTCCGAATGAAGACCGATGCTTTTGGAAGCTGCCGCGCCCGTAGAACCTCCGCTTGTATTCTGGTGCTGAGTTGTGCAGATATACTTAATAGAGGACTGGATAAGGGGAGTAAACTGCCCATTTCCCACACAAGATGCGTCGATTTATTTGAGTACCCGCAACAAAGGGTTTGTGTCGAATTAGGATTTTAGAACATGAAAAATGCCGCTTTTATATCTAGAGTTCTGCATAATGTTATGGTATTACCCCAAAAACCATAGTTTTTCACTAGTATAGCCTACTAGATGATCTTAAAATACGCTTAAAAGGTTAACGGGCGTTTTGCATGTTCTAAAATCCTTATTTGACCTCCAAAACCTATGTTGTGGGTACTCAAACGAATCGTATCAGAGCTTTAGAGTACACATAACATAGGTTTTAATGAGTGCTTACAGAGATAACGTGGAAGCGAAACCTGTTTACTCATCGTTATCTAGTTCTCTGAAAAAGTTTATACAATGTATTTATATTCTTATTTGTAGGTCCATGTGATGCCGGAATCCGCTGTGGTCGAGTGGTTAGCGTCGAGGATTTCGAAACCGGGTGTCCCGAGTTCGATCCCCAGTCGCGGCACTACGTGTCATGGTGGAGTGCCCTTGGACAAGGCACATATTCTAGCCTAGTACTGGTTTGTTTACCCAGGGATCATGAATAATTAAATTTAATTGCGCGCTAAATGACCTTAGCTGTCGATGCGCCATAAAACAATATACATTCATTCATTCCATGTGATGCCGAGATATTTTCCAAATCGTCTGCTACAAGTTTAATGCATTCATAATACTTGTAAGCGATTAGGGAGAAGAATACCAAAAGAATACCCTTTATTTTATGGTGTATCTAAAGCACGTGTTTCTTGGCTGATCAGAGACATATAAATACATTGTATATGTGTCTGGCTAAATAAATACTACTTTAACTACAGAAATCATTCTGTAATGTTAAATTGTGGTCAGCCCTCCTAGCGAAAATACAAATATCATTCGCTCGATTGCACAAAATGATTGCACAAAAATGTTTTCTGCACAAAATAATGAATCATTCGTGGTAAACCAAAATATAACATGCACTACAATTTGGAATACTGTTTTATGATCTCACATATTTTGGAATACTGTTTCATGATCTCACATATTTTGGAATCCCAATATTCAGTGTGTGTGTGTGTGTATACCACGTGACTTTGACGTCACAAATACTACAGCGGACAGAAATATTTTACTTCGGTTTAGATGTAAAAACAAAGGTAACTTTTTTATTTCTTCATCATTTTTAATGAAAACATGGCGCAGTCTACGCCGCTAAGAGAGCCGTATCTCCGGATCTTCAACGAAGTTTGATTAGTGGTTTAGTTTCTTCAAACACTTCGATGAACCTGTTTTCAAAATGTATTAATATCGCCGAATGCCGGAGCATTATCAAAACTGGATTTTGAGAACAGGTTCGTCGAAGTGTTTGAAAAAACTAGACCACCAATCAAACTACTGTAAAAAACCGGAGTAGGACATTGTAAGCGGCGTAGACTGTGCCATGTTTCATTAAAAAGGGTGAAGAAATAAAAAAGTTACCATTGTTTTTACATTCTTATCAAGAGCAATTATTGCTGTCTGACCATGCAAATATGACGTCAAAAGTTACCTTAACCCATTTTTTCCGAAATCCGGATCAAAGTCTAAATCCTATTTTTAGATATTTTTTTAGCACATGTTTTTTTTTATCTTTTTTAGCTCACCTATGCACGAAGTCGTCCGTCCGTCGTCCGTCGTGCGTCGTCAACATTTGAGTTTGTTAACACTCTACAGGCTACAATTTGCATCCAGTTTATCAGAACATTCATCTCAATCAAGTCTTGGACAATATCGAAACGGGGCCATACGAGGTCAAAAACTAGGTCACTAGGTCAAATTGAAGGGAAATCTTGTTAACACTCTGGAGGCCACATTTTCAACTTGAGCATGTTGAAACTTTATCAGAATGTTTGTCTTCATGATATGTAGGTCAAGTTCGAATAAGGGTCATGTCGGGTCAAAAAGTAGGTCACTAGGTAAAATCGAAGGAAAATCTTGTTAACACTCCAGAGGCTGCAAATTTTGCCTCAGCAGTTTGTCAGAATGTTTGTCTTAAAAATATCTAGGTCAAGTTCGAATATGGGTAATTTTGGTTCAGAAACTAGGTCAATAGGCCAAATTGAAGGGAAATCTTGTTAACACTGTAGAAGCCACATTTTTTTGCTTCAGCAGCTTGAAATTTGGTTAGAATGTTGAGCTGAATGAAATCTAGGCCATGTTCGAATATGGGTTATGCCGGTTCAAAAACTATGTCACTAGGCCAAATTGAAGGGTTATCTTGTTAACACTGTAGAGGCCACATTTTCAACTTGAGCATGTTGAAACTTTATCAGAATGTTTGTCTTGAACATGGGTAATGACGGGTCAAACTGTAGGTCACTAGGTCAAATTGAAGGAAAATCTTGTTAACACCCTAGAGGCTGCAAATTTTGCTTGTCAGAATGTTTGTCTTACAGATATCTAGGTCAAGTTCAAGTATGGGTTATATTGGGTCAGAAACTAGGTTACTAAGCCAAATTGAAGGAGAATCTTGTTAACACTTTGGATGCCGCAGCTTGAAATTTGGTTAGAATGTTTGTCTAAATGATATCTAGGCCAAGTTCAAATATGGGTCATGCCGGGTTAAAAACTAGGTCACTAAGCAAAATTGAAGAGTAATCTTGTTAACACTCTGGATACTTCATTTTTAACTTGAGCAAGTTGAAAATTTGTCAGAATGTTGTCTTGATGATATCTAGTCCATTTTGGAATATGGGTCATATCAGGTAAAGAAATATAGATAACTAGGCCAAATGAAGGAAAATCTTGTTAACACTGTGGAGGTTGCATTCAGAATAATTGTCTTGATGTGTTTTGCATTGTAGTACATTGTATAATTAAGGTGAGCGATCCAGGGCAATCATGGACCTCTTGTTATTTATAGATTCGCGAGTTGTAGTTTATAGCAAACCCCATTTTCTAAAGATAGATCTGCAGGCGTAAACGTTTATATTTTCCGTTAAAACAACAATTAAATGTAATTGTAATTATAATTATGTTTACGTTGAGAAACAAATCGTAATACATTAATAAAATTTAACGTCTATTTTAAAAATACCGAAAAAGAAGGATAGCTAAACAATACAATTACATATGTAACTACATGTATATTGAAAAACGCTCTTTATCATTGAGGAATGTTTATTTTACATCGATTGCGAAACAAGCTTTCAACTTATATTAAATTACTCTAGATGTCTGCTTCCTGGAGACTTAACCAGAACTCGCGCCGTTTGAGTGGAACAATCCCAGAGTCAGAACCCGCTCGTCACAGGACTCGAACCCGGGACCTTAGGTTCGACATCTTATCATTGTTAAAAAAATTACATTGTAGACAGAAATATGTTCCCTTATTCTCGGCTTGTACCTATACTATGACATGTCTTATTTTGATAATTACCTCATTTGTCCAGTCATTATGCTTCAATAAAAACGTTGAAATTAGATAAAAACGTAATACGAAACAAGTCTGAAATAGCTTTCGACCGTGTCGACACTAATACATTTAATATTTATTTGTTAACCATTATCAACATACAGATGCTTTCGTACCCTCTTCACTAGACGACTATAGAAAACAAAGGGACAAAAGAAGTAATTGCTTAAAACGATCAAATAAAGTCTAACCTAGTAAAGACTACAACAAGAGAAAGTTGATGCAACGCATCAATGTCGCCGGAAATCCATACTGCAGTTATGCATAACACTAACATTATAGTAGTTGAATAAACAGTTATCAACTGAGGGGCATATTGGAACATCAGGGGTGGGATCAAGTGAAAATGTTTCATAACTTGCATTGTTTTGTCAACGAAGTGAATGATAATTGAAGCCTTTCATTGTTTATGACCAATCTCCATTCCAAAGTAGGTTGACCATACACACAACCAACTAATTATTGATCATAAACAGTAATAGAAATGAGTAATCTTGCCAATCATTAGTCTTAGTATGTATACAGTGCTTTCATTAAGGAATAATTATAAGATTTGTGAATTACACATACACTTTACAAGATGTTTGTCAGAATATTTGAATTTTATTATTTTTCAATAAAACCACAAAACAGACAATTTAGGATTTGCATGCAATAGCACGTCATTTTACCTTTCCTCTATTAAAGTCAACAGTGGACACCTTTGCAGCAATCTACTTTTAAAACAATGAGATAAGGGTTAAATCGCTGAAGACATGAGTTTTCTCTTTTTCTCAAAATGATATAAGCTTGGCATCCTAATTATATCATACTTTAACAATTGTTGAAATGTAGTCCAATATTTATAAATTAGACCACCTTCGAAATATAATATCAACTAAACAGTTAAATCTCATTGAAATTGTTGTATAATTTAAACTTAATTTCGAACATAAACTGAGCCCTACAACATGTTAATTTATTTTAATTCTTTCATTCATTTTTTATAATGAAAATAACAAACTACTCATGTTTTAAAATTATATTATGATGAGCGCCCTTGTGTCAATGATGCATAACACTATGCAGATCGGAAGCAATATGCCTTTAGGGAATTAAATGACACATTTAAAATTGTCAAGGACGAAATAATTTTGTACGAAAGACCCGATTCTTTCTTATTCGCAGAGATGTCGTTTTTGAAACTCTCTTTTTAGGCAGAGAGTGTTCGTTCAAAGTATTTTTTCTTTATAAACCAGTTTTATCTCAGTTTGTTCTTTTCTTCATTTGTTTCGAACCAAATAAACATTTTAAATCACCTATGATTTACTATTTGTAAGTGAGTGTAAAGAGCGGCTCTCTGCAAAGGAGATTGATCTACGCAGTTGGTATGTAAACAAATAATTAGACTGTGCGACGTAAAGGTTTGTAGTTATCGCCTTTTGATTACATGTAGTATATAGTGTAAAATAAAGTATTTCAGTCTAGCTAATAGGGACTGTTTTGTCTTCGTAAATAAAACAAAATAACATAAATGCGAGTCAAAATAAAGAAACTGAAAATACCTAAAACATCGGAATATTTATTTCATTTTAGATGTGTCATTACTTAGTATTTTTAAACAAACACAATTGTAATATGTTCAAGACATCTAAATGTGTTTCTTTCTAATAATAATCCCCCCTCCCATGTCATTTCCGAAAACCTATTAAAAATAGAAGTCGCGGGCTTCTGCCCGTCGACTAATAATTACCCCTTCCCACCTGTAGACGCATTTTGACGCATCTGCTCCCACAAAATCGAATTATTCCTGCAACTAGTATAGATAACAATCAAATTTAATGTACTCTAGATGCTAAGAATCTTTTTTCTAAATGGAGCAATTACTTCTTATGTCACAAAGTTTTCAATTTTAGTTTAGGATAATACTTCATTTATAGAGAATAAACAATAGTGTTGTCTAAATGTTTTCATGATTCAAGATTCAAATACTTTGCTTAATGTTTATGCCAGTTAAGTGATATTAGAAAATAAATCTTGGCGATTATAACTGATATGCGATAAGAGATTAGAATTCAGCTGTGAGACATACCTCAGTTTTCCGAACTCAGTGTAAACAAGAAATACCTTTAAAAAAGATAAACGGCGATCAATATGATAAAATACTAAGAAATGGAACGTGAGCATATTATTTGACTTGCATATCAGAAAGGTTTTGCTAAGTTTGAAAAAGGTTTCTACACAAATTTGTTACTGAATAATATTAATGGCAGATTGTAAATATATGTATATGTAAATAATTGTTAATAATCAAAACAATCAGCAATTTTCCATGAATTATAACATTTGCGCAATAATCTATGTGTTTACCAAAGGCTTATCGGCCATCTCCATCCAGCTTCAGTTTCTGTACATAGATTATCAAGGCCGAGAATACGTCACATGACTGGAGATTACGCGAGTCTCCAAAGAGGTACATACGTTTTAATTGACGATAAATATCTGAAAACTTATCATGTTTCAAAAATAATTAATATTTTGCTCTTAAATATTATATTATTACCATACGTTTTCACTGATTTTTTCACTGAAATTTATTTCTTAATGTAAACAATTAAAAGTTAGTATGCAGAACATTTCATTTAAAACTTCATCATATTAGTGCCTCTCGTAGGATCGCCAACTTAACTATGAACCAATCAAAACGTTTCTTTCCTTTATTTCTTCGACATTATTCATTAAATACAACATTTGATTGGTCTACAATCTAGATCATTTGTTTAACATCTAGGTTAAACAGCTATCGCCGAAAAAAGAAAATACTTTTACCCAACTCATATTGATATGATGCACTGAACAAAAATTAAAATTAGCACAGTTCCGCTATATATATATATATATATATATATATATATCTGTGTTTAAAAATAGTGTGGGTTTTCCGGTTTAAGTTAAATCGAGAATTCCTAAATGGGTTTTATTCTGAATATGCACGAAATACTAAGGTAGATCTATCATTTTTTAAGGAATCACACACCGTCTGCCTTCCTTCCTTGCTGTTTGTGCGTAAGCAATATCTTAGAATATATTTATTTGATTTTTGTTAACCTAATTGTTACCATTTTGCTACCAAAGGCAATTAAAGGCTTTGGAAGCGATGCAGATTCAGGTGAGACAGCTGTCTCTCCTGAAATCTACATTGTTTGCCACTTAGACATTAAATTTTACCAAATTCCCTGTTGAACGAAAAATGGAGTGATCCAATTTTCAACATGGAAGAGTCGTCTTTGTGAAATTAGGCAGAGAAAGAGTTAAACATTTGTATCTTCACGTTACTTTGTTCACACAAAGCGTGTTTATGATGGCAATCGCATCATGGCAAAAGTATCCATGCAGCGAAAGCAATGATTTGCAGGTATATAGTTTATTTTTAAAAGGACTTAGACCACATATCAAATTATAATAATGCACATGTATGCAATTCATAAACATATGTCTTGTTCATGTACTTTTACTTTTTAGGGTGGTGTAGTCGTTAAGAGTCCGCCTCGGGTGTGGGAGGTAGCGAGTTCAATCCCCTGTCTGGTCATACCAAAGACTTTCAAAATGGAAGTTATGGCTGCCCTCCTCAGCGATCAGGGTAGCGAGATTAACATTACGACTGACTGACTGGTGCCAGAATACACCTGGATATAACTGATTTTTTTTTTAAAGCGACGTATAAAGCTTCCAAACAATCAAACTTTACATTTGGACTATTCAATTTCTGTGTTACTAACTGGTTATCAGAGAACGTGTGGTTGTTCGCGACACATTGGTATATCACCGATGATAACAACATAATTACTTCCTAGGATTACAAGACACAAATAGCAAAACATGTCTATTAATAAAAGGATATATTAAATAGAGTTAAAACAAACTTGTGGCAAAAGGGGGAAAATTGGTCATTATGAGCAATCTCTCCTTTTACCACAATGTTTTCAAAAGTCGTCTGATGCAGAGGTGTCAGAAATCGCCTGTATGCGGGGAAGGGTTAATGGTTATCTTGTATGTACGACTATTAATTAACGTGTACATACACCGGAAAGCGAGAAAATATGTAGAAATAAAAGGGTCCATTTGTAATCGGAAATACCCGTCAAATATCTTCTGAAATACAAAACGAGCTTTCCGTTTTTCTGTAATTCGATCAGGATTGTCTACATTTAATATTTAAATACACTTATGATGATATGTACTTTAGAATTCGTCCTCAGCATGTAAATTTTTAATTTCACATTTGTCACACTTGTGATTTACTTTAGTTTTTAACGGTACATGTAAGGCTATACAATGCACATGCTAGTACTTGTATGTAACCGCATTGATGGTGTAGCGGTAGAGTGGTAGAGCGTCCGCCTCGGTTGCGGGGGGTCGGGGGTTCGATCCGCGGTCGGGTCATACCAAAAACTTTAACAATAGTAGTGATGGCTCTCCTTCACTGACGCTCAGGGCTGTGTGTTTGCATAACGACAGACTCGCTGGTTTCAGGATAAATGGACCAGTAGTACTGGTATATTACCCAGAAAACGCAGTGATATAACTTCAACATTTGTTGAAACAACAACAACAAAATCGGTAGTTTGTCAGTTATATCAGGAGGTTTTCTTGGTACATAGCCGATACTAATCAAGCTGTTAATGTAACTTCTGTTTATAAATATATGGGAATACTTTTTACACCAAAATTATCATGGGGTAGAGCAAAGCTAAAATTAGTATGGCAAGCGAAAAATCGTCTACGTCCCTGGTTTAAAGGAGCACGCCCCTGGTTTAAAGGAGCACGCCCCATGGTGTCAATATATAGTCAAATGCTATTTTTAGATTTTAAACGAGACGTGTATGACTTAACCCTTTCCTACATATAAACACTTTCCGATGTCTTTTGAACACATTCTTGCCAAGGACGAAATTGCTTATAACGAATATTTTTTCCTTTTTGCCACAGTGTTTTCAACTCTTCGGGAAAGGGTTTATGCATTGCTGAATCCTCAATAACTAACCCTTTAGGCATTAGAGCCGATTTTGAATAGTCGGTATCCGCAGTAAAGAGCAGGGAAAGCCGTCGAATTGGTTATTGGACTTTTCCAAACGCTATATGCTGAACAAGTCCATTTAAAAAGAAATCGGCTCTAGAAGGGTTAAGACTCTATCGAGTCTGTGCATACAAAGTCTCGCTAAAGCCTAAAATACATCACTGTCTTCTAACAACTACACGAGTCAGACATTTTGAAAGGCAATAGAACCAGATGTGTTCAGATTTACAGAACAGAAACAGGATGTTGTGAGCCGAATCCACCAATTAACCATTTCCTACGTACGACAAAGCTACAGGAGACAACTGTGAACTTAACGAGGATTTCTTTCTTTCTAGTAGTGAGTTTCGAGTTAGAAAAGCGAGTTTCGAGTTGTAAGAAGTGAGTTTCGAGTTAAAAAAAGTGAGTATCGAGTTGTAAAAAGCGAGTTTCGAGTTAGAAAAAGTGAGTTTCGAGTTAGTAAAAGTGAGTTTCGAGTTAGAAAAAGTGAGTTTCGAGTTAGAAAAGCGAGTTTCGAGTTGTAAGAAGTGAGTTTCGAGTTTAAAAAAAAGTGAGTATCGAGTTGTAAAAAGTGAGTATCGAGTTGTAAAAAGTGAGTTTCGAGTTAGTAAAAGTGAGTTTCGAGTTAGAAAAAGTGAGTTTCGAGTTAGAAAAAGTGAGTTTCGAGTTAGAAAATTTAAAACATGACAAATATTATTATTATTAACTATTAGGTCGAGGTCGAGGCAAGTTGAAACATGTCGTTTAATTAGTGTTGGTTGATATTGTATAGACCTTTAAGACATGTTCTTATTGCAGTTGTTAAAATTATAATTACATTTAAGTGATGTGCATTTTAAAGAGGATAAGCAAGCTATTTTAATTGTTGGCTCATTTGTTAAAAATTCAGTCCTATTCCAACAAAACCACATTGTAATTGTGATGACACTGAGAAAATTATTACCGCTCAGTGAATATTAGTTTTATGGCATTCAGAGTCTTCAGTAATTAAACAACGATGCCCATGGCTTATCAGTTTAAGACAAACTGGTTGTCAAATTTTCACTGAGCAGACTCATGAAATCAGCTCTGAAATCAGTGTCATGTCACTGACAGGTGAAGTGATTTACCTAACAACACCTTGTCGACACATGTTGTTACTGTTTATCCTAAGAAAAACAAAACTTCTGGTCGCTGCCATGTCATGGAGATTTCGTCACTGATGGTCACAAAAATAAAATGTAGTTTGGAGCTATGGTTGGTGAAATAAATACTACTCTTATTCCCCTATATATTGTTGTTGGCTTAATCCTTTTATTTATTTTAATCATTTGTTTTTGTTCTTTTTTGTCAACATTATTATAAACATACAGACAAATGACTCATAAGCATATAAACTGATCTCAACGACAGAACAAACGTGTTATCAACATTATTATCAAACCTGACATATTGACTAACATCGTTGTTTTGGCAGTTGTATACCCCCACAAAACAAAGTATGTAGATGAGCATGTCGGTCGGTATATGTCATTATGTCAGTTGGAATTTGTTGTCCGTGCGATAACTCTATCTTATTGTTACCATAAAATACAGTTGGACTTTGGTAACAAACTACCAATTTATGACGGAACGGTCCCTTTTTCAATATAGAATTTGACAAAACAACGGATTTAAAGTGACTCGTCCTGGATTGGCCCCACAGTTACTGAAAATGCACCTGAAACACTTATTAGCGCGTCTGTTTCCGAAGAAAAAAAGTCGAGCTATTGTCATAGCCTTGGCGTCGTCGTTGTCGTCGGCGCGCTCGTCTTTGGAGTCGTCGTGCAAAAAATTGCAAAAACTGCAAAAACTTTAACCTTGGTCCATAACTCAAAAACTGTTCGAGATAATCGAATGAAACTTGGTACATACATTGCCAGAGACAATATGCACATGTATAGCAAGGAGCATTACTCTAGATATAACTAGAAGATATTCAAGTGAAACTTGATACACACATTGCCATAGACGATACATACATGTATAGCAATGGACATCACTAAAGATTTAATATGTATTAAGATATGGCCCATTATCGACTTTGAAAGAACAGACAAGCGTTGGCGTTCGCTCCGCGGCGCTCTTGTTTTATAATTATCTTATCTTACTCTTTGATGCCAAACTTGTACGGAAAAACAACAAAAACAGTAAAAATATATTCTGGTGTGAGCGGGATTTGAACGTAGCTACCATTATGCGCGTACGGGATACTCTAATAGAATAAAACGGTTTTGGAATATAAAGTAAAATAATCTTAAAAGGTGCAATTAACCAAAGACCTAATAACACAAAGATATGAAACGATCCAATAGACAAAGAACAAATCTCGCGAATGTTACAGTTCTCAACGCGACAGACCATGTGACCAGCGAGATTACTCGAGATTCCAAAAACCGAATCGGCAGCCATTTCCAATTTGAAGTAATATGAAAACATGGATAATTAATTGATAACTCCTCAACAAATGTAAAGATTTGATGACTGAAAGACTGAAAGACATTAATTGGTAAGTAGTTTACGTTTATAAATCATTTATATCAGGGGATGTTAATTTGATAATAAACATTAATTTTCTAACACAATGGTAAGAAAATTGCGGTCGGTGGTTAGTGGGTGGGGTATAATTAAATATAATTATTTAATTGAGCTTTCAGTTAAGTAAAATGTGTTTTTTCCTCGGTGCTGACATCAATCAATTATTCTTTTTGTTTTACCTCTTGATGTCGTGAACGGTTTTTATAAAATCGGCTTCTATTTGCTTTCATAATCGTATTTTGTCTGAACTGGATTCTGTCTTTTTTCTCGCATTCAGTCATTGATTTAAAATTTTGTAATATCACTTTTCAAATATTTGCTTATAACTTCTTCGTTAGTCACCGGATTGATTTGATTGGGGTAATATTCTTTTCCAGTAACTTTTTTCTATTGAGTAAGCTTAAAACAAAAAATTGAAACAATGATTTACTGTGTTTTAAACAGTATTTAAGATTCCCTTTTGTATAGTGGATCTCGGTATGATCAATTGGTACAAAACAATAATGCTTCTAAGATTTTAGTTTACAGCTCTTATACATGCTAATAATAACCCAAAACATAAAATTCCAATTCTTACATCCACTCATCAGTGCTTAAGCCAAGAACTTTTAAGGTTTTATTTATTTTTCTCATGTTTTGTATGCTAATAAGTTCTGAACTGGATTGTGTCTTTTTTCTCTCATTGATTTAAAATTTTGTAATATCACTTTTCAAATATTTGCTTAAAACTTCTTCGTTAGTCACCGCATTGATTTAATTGTGGTAAAATTCTTTTCCAGTAACTTTTTTCTATTGAGTAAGCTTAAAACAAAAAATTGAAACAATGATTTTCTGTGTTTTAAACAGTATTTAAGATTCCCTTTTGTATAGTGGATCTCGGTATGATCAATTGGTATAAAACAATGATGCTTCTAAGATTTTAGTTTACAGCTCTTATACATGCTAATAATAACCCAAAACATAAAATTCCAATTCTTACATCCCATTATCAGTGCTTAAGCCATGAATTTTTAAACTTTTATTTATTTTTCTCATGTTTTGTATGCTAAAAGGTTCTGAACTGGATTCTGTCTTTTTTCTCTCATTGATTTAAAATTTTGTAATATCAATTTTCAAATATTTGCTTATAACTTCTTCGTTAGTCACCGGATTGATTTAATTGTGGTAATTTTCTTTTCCAGTAACTTTTTTCTATTGAGTAAGCTTAAAACAAAAAATTGAAACAATGATTTTCTGTGTTTTAAACAGTATTTAAGATTCCCTTTTGTATAGCGAATCTTGGTATGATCAATTGGTACAAAACAATGATGCTTCTAAGATTTTAGTTTACGGCTCTTAAATTATACAATGCTAAGTAACCCAAAACATAAAATTCCAATTCTTACATCCCACATCAGTGCTTAAGACATGATTTTTAAATCTTGTATTTAGTTTCTAATTATTTTGTATGTTGAAAAGTACTGAATTGGATTCTGTCTTTTTTTCTCTCATTTATTATAATTTTGTAATAACTCCATTGATATTTGTTTTAAACTTCTTTGTACGTCACAAGATTGATTAATTTGTGGTAATTTTCTTTTCAGGGAAATAGCAGAAGAGAAAACATAAACAGAGATGATCCCTTTACCAAAGAGAAAGCGAATAACTGTTTGAATTGACTTTTCATGTTGACCATGCACTTAACTGCCAATCTATCAATCCTTAGGTTAATATTTCTCCTTTGACCACAATGTTTTCAACTTTATTCAACAATAAAGCTATCTTTTATGGAGATTTTTAAGATGTTTAGCACCTTGTTTTCAAATTTTTCAGCTGCATATGTGTTGTATATGGGAAGGAGTTACACGTATCCCACATACATCAAAAACACAGCAGACAACTTTGAAAACATCTAGAATGTATATAATTGAAAGTATAATCAATCAATGGAGTTGAAAAGGTTGTGCCAAAAGAGGGAATTGGTTCCCTTGAGCAATTTCTTCTTTTGCAACAATGTTTTCTAAGTTCTACCGCAAAGTTTTTAGAAAGAGTCTATATGTGGGAAAGGATTAACAATGTTAAATATATTTTACATAAATACCATGATCAAATCTTATTTATAATTGATGATTTTTGTTTCGTGTTGTTTAATATCACACTTAATAAACGATGCATTATGTGAGACAATCAACTATCAAAGATTGCAAACTATATACCCAAATAAAATGTATGCTGTCAGTTGTTTGAAAAGAGATTTACCTTGATATGGTAAACTTTTCATCTTTTGGATATAATTGTTTTATTTAGCAATGAGACAAAGGGTTATGTATTAAAAATAGTTCTGTTTGCCATTAAAACAGTGCAATTATGATGTTGCAATTTCGTTTGAAAGCCTTTGATGTCAAATTACATATGGTCAATCAGTGGCCTGCTAGTGTTAATCCCCAATAAGCACAATGTGTACAAACCTCCGTGTCATACTGTCGTGTTTACTTAGAGATATACCACAGTCAACTGTTTTGTTTTATAACTGGCTTTACCCCTTTTCTCAGTACTTTATTACTTTCATAGTAGTGAAAGTGGAAATGGGAAATTTACACATTTAAGTAGTTTTTGTTCTGTGTATTAATAATAAAATATATTGTTATTCTCTTCTTTTAAAGAAATGGCCAGAATTGTTCCATTTTGGGTGTAATGAAACAGATCAAATGGAGATGACTTTGAAAACCTTTACTCCAAACTATGAAAACTCTTTACAACTGAAAGAACAATTATTGAATAAAATAGAAACAATGTGACAACAGGCGATAATTTGCTAATTATAAGCAATTTATCCTTTTGCCAAATTGTTATCAAAGTAAGTCTGCTACAGAGGTGTTAGAAAGTGTATGTATGTGGGAAAGGGTAACTGAAACAGCCATTTTAAATACATTGGTAGAAAGGGGGAAATTGTAGGTATTTTAGTGACTTCATTTATCTAGAAATTATTTTCATTTTTTTAAGTGCATAATATGATTATACAGTTGTATTTACAACGTTCATACCATACATATGTGTTTGTCTGCATCTTTGTAATTAGATTAAATGTTTGTAATTAAAAAATTGACTACTTTAAATTTGTTTTGTTGGATGTCTCCTGATATCAGATCACCTATGCACATGTATTTGGTATTTCACACCGCTTTCAACAATTTTTCAGTTATACCACTGTTACCTGGGTACTTAACCATGTACTGCCGGGCCATTTAAGTACATTTAATATCCATTTAATTGATCCGTTTATTAAAATAATAAGTTTCCAAAGTGCTATTAAAGACAAAAATACATAGAAGTATTGTTATTATGTACTTTGATGTTATATACAGTTGCTGGTAAATTACATGGAGGTGTTATAACGAATCAGAGACAAACAACATAGTTATGAATGGTCTCATATTTTTTATTTCTTTTATCTAGGGGATTGATTCGAAAAGATTTAATGAAAGACGGACAGACAAACTGATTTCACCTAGGAACATGCATATACACTATGGGGAAATTCTTAAATTCTTAAATTCAACAAATACAAAAGCGTTCCACAAATATTTCTTAAATTGATGGACAGCCCCTTGTATTTACAGCAAGAAATCTAGATTATGTTTCATCTTATAGTCCTGATTTATGTAATTAACGAAAATACATGACCAATCAAGTGAATTGAAAACGAAGTATAAATAGTCATTTAAATTTGGATCGCAAATAGTCCGGGCAAAGCTTATTTTACTTAGATGACGTGAATTATCAAATAATAGTGTCAGATATCATTAGTCTTTGCCAAAGATATAGGTCTTTGTCCTCTGCCGATACAAGTTACAATGTAATTTTGAATTTCTCGAAGTCGAAATGTAATTAAAACAAACTATTATATATAAGTTAAATAATTTTTATTGTTCATATAAATTATTAATAATTTTCAACAAAGTCTTAATAGTACAATTATAACTAGGTATTTGGTTTTCAACCACATTTCTATAATTGTTTTCTTCTCGAGTTGATCGCTTATTTAACAAGCGATGTTTTATAAAGCGCCTGTTAAGCATCACAGCGAGATTAAAATATTTAAAGCGTCTCTGCGAGATCTCGCTCAAATCTCACGCACCTGTTTTTCTGTCACGTTGCTTAGCGAGATTTGGGATCGATGCATATCTTTGTGTTATTAGGTCTTTGAATTAACAATCCATGAATGAGTTCCATTAAACAGTTTTTGGTACCAAAACATAATGTGTCCGGACATAAAACTCTTGAAGGGGGGGTTAACTGTTTAAGTAGTTTTTGGTGCCAATGTTTAGGCATATCCTTTTTAGTAGAGTGGAGTCGTGGAGTGGAGTGGAGTGGAGTCTTGGAGTCTAGTTTTGGAGTGGAATCGTGGAGTGGAGTTTTGGAGAGGAAATCAAATTTATTATTTGATACTTACTTTTGCAAACTGGAAGTTTAAATGAAGAGTAGATACCACTTACTTTAAGTTTCATACATTTTACATTTTCTTGTACCTGTCGGCTGAAGCCTAGTCATCTTTATGTTACTTTATGGGAGATAATGAATCCCATTGGGTTATTTCACCGGGCACAGTGAGTTTTAACATGTGGTTTACCTTTTTGAACTTTTAATTACAATCAAAATATAAGGTAGTCAGACCTTTTATTACAATATTGCTTTATTGCACCAAAATAAGTACATGTAAACAGTATATATATTGTTTATTCTGTAAAGTATTGTTCACTAGCAAACATATCCATGGATGGTAACATTATCAATTATTTTTAACTAGGCCTACAATGGCAGTACTATGACTGTTATATTATATAAGTGGAGAAAATTATTAAAATAAATGAAAAAAAAGAAGAAAAAATGTGAATGGTCACTTTATATTTTATACTTCAAAAATCCATTCCACTCCACGATTCCACTCCAAAACTAGACTCCATGACTCCACTCCATGACTCCACTCCAAGACTCCACTCCACTTCAGCCCATGACTCCACTCTACTAAATAGGATATGCCCAATGTTTAATACCATAAAAACAGGTCATGTTCGACGTTGATTACAATCCACCAGAGTATCTTACTCGAAACTCACTTTTTTAACTCGAAACTCATTTGTTTAACTAGAAACTTATTTTTTCTAACTCGAAACTCACTTTTCTAACTCGAAACTAACTTTTCTAACTCGAAACTCACTTTTCTATCTTGAAACTCACTTTTCTAACTCGAAACTCACTTTTCTAACTCGAAACTCACTTTTCTAACTCGAAACTCACGTTTTCAAACTCGAAACTCACATTTTCTAACTCGAAACTCACTTTTTTTAAACTCGAAACTCACTTTTCTAACTCGAAACTCACTACTCAACCATAAGTGAATCTCGAAATTAACTAGGTAAAAATAAAAGAAAATATATATAAAAAAAGTTGAAGGTCGTCTGTTGCAAAGGCGCAATAAAGAGTCTGTAAGTGGGAAAGGGTCAAATTGGTGCAGCTTAACAATTTCCTTTGTACAGACGCTGTCTGACGCATCTGCAGCAGACGACTTTTGACAACAAATTGCACATAACGATTAATTTCGTCGCTTACAACATTGTTTTAAACTTTATTCAATTATTGTTCGTTCAATCAAAATGTCCATATGTTTTATTAAATGTTTTAATAGTTGTCTACTGCAGATTTGTTTTATGTGGGTCATGGTTAATGATGTTATCTTTCAAAGCGTTTACGACACTTTAAAGTAACAACATTTCTCATACATAAAGTCATGTGTCGCCTCATTTTTAACCACAAAGCAGAACAAAAATTACATTTGAGAAAATATTTAACAATAATTAGTTCTATCTCAAAAGTACTTATAGTACACAATTCTGACTAGAATATTGACTAGAATTTGACAAAGTCTTTGAGGTATGTTTGTTCTCTTGTTCTTCGTTTAGGACGATCGCGTGCCACGGATGGTTGGTTAATGGGTGGCTGATCTTCCACTGACGCGGTTTCACTGACCATAGGTGTTTTTGTTTGTTTTATTGGTGGATTGGCAACAGTTGGTACAGTGTTCATGTCATTCGGAATATGACTAGTCTTGATTTCGCGAGGTGATTTGCCGCGAACGTTGACCTCTATTTTGGTAGGCCTCATGTGTATACAGTTTCGTCTGTATATTGCACCGTTTTGTTCCTGGACAGTGTATGTTCGATCACCCAATATGGCGGTGATTTTCCCTTTCCAGTTATCTCCCTTCTTAAGTTCAAAATAGACACATTGTCCTATTTCTAGCATTTTCATTGTTCGCGCTTTCTTATCGTAACATTTCTTGACTGTTTGTTTTCGCGATACACGTTTTTCATTCGGTTTCATTTGTTTTCGGATTTCAGGTAATACTGAGCGCGTTGTCCTGCCAAACATCATTTCAGCAGGGCTCTGCTTTGTATCCTGGCGCGAAGTGTTCCTTAGCTCTAGGAGTGTCTCATTTTGATCGGGGTTATGTTTTAATGTCTTTTTAATCATGTTTTTAGCTCGACTGGCCAACTTATACAGTAGTTAGATATCCATGAGAGCTCGGTTCCTTTCGCAAACCAGCCAGATCCGCCCATGCAAGACTGGATTATGGCCCTGGAAATTTTAAAAATTGCTATAATAGAGCTTGTGAACACAATAGAGGCTCTATTTACTATCTGATATTCACCAAACTTACACAGTAGTTAGGTATTCATGAAAGCTTGGTTCCTTTTGCAAACCAGCCAGATCCGGCCATGCAAGACTGGATAATGGCCCTTGAAATTGTCAAAATTGCTATAATACGGCTTGTGAACGCGATAAAGTCTTCAGTTTTGATTGTATCTCCAACAAACTTATTCAGTAGTTAGATATCCATGAGAGCTCGGTTCCTTTCGCAAACCAGCTAGATCTGCCTATGCAAGACTTGATTATGGCCCTTGAAATTGTCAAAATTGCTCTAATACAGCTTGTGAACGCGATACAGTCTTCAGTTTTGATTGTATCTCAATCAAACTTATACAGTAGTTAGATATCCATGAGAGCTCGGTTCCTTTCGCAAACCAGCCAGATCTGCCCATGCAAGACTGGATTATGGCCCTTGAAATTGTCAAAATTGCTATAGTAGAGCTTGTGAACACAATAGAGGCTCCATTTATTATCTGATCTTCACCAAACTTACACGGTAGTTAGGTATCCATGAGAGCTTGGTTCCTTTTGCAAACCAGCCAGATCCGGCCATGCAAGACTGGATTATGGCCCTTGGAATTGTCAAAATTGCTATAATACAGCTTGTGAACGCGATAAAGTCTTCAGTTTTGATCGTATTTCCATCAAACTTATACAGTAGTTAGATATCCATGAGAACTATGTTCATTTCTCAAACCATTTAGATCCGCCTATGCAAGACTGGATTATGGCCCTTGAAATTGTCAAAATTGCTATAATACAGCTTGTGAACACAATAGAGCCTCCATTTACTATCCGATATTCACCAAACTATGATAGTAGTTAAATATTGATGAGAGCTCGGTTCCTTTTGCAAACCAGCCAGATCCGCCCATGCAAGACTGGATTATGGCCCTTGAAATTCTCAAAATTGCTATAATAGAGCTTGTGAACACAATAGAGGCTCCATTTACTTTCTGAACTTCACCAAACTTAGATAGTAGTTAAATATTGATGAGAGCTCGGTACCTTTTGAAAACCAGCCAGATGTGCTCCTGCATGACTGGATTATGGCTCTTGAAATTGTCAAAACGTACTTCTGGCAAATAGTGTTGACATCCGCAGCGCTGTCAAGCTGGAAACGAACATCAATCTCGTTGACCATCATAGTTGCCGCTATAACTTCACGTGGTCCAGATTCCACAGAAGCTAGCCAGTAGTCGTTCTCTTCATCTTCAGGATCATCTCGGGTCACCTGGTGTATATTTACACTTCTTTTTTAAATGGTTCCTACCCTTACAATTATCGTAGCTTTTTCCCCAAGCTGGAAATTTTTCTTTAATATGGTCATGCTTGAACCCACACAAATTACACTCTTTATAGGTTTGTGTCTTACTTTTATGTTCATATTAACCTGCCCTTTGTAGCGGTTTTTGACTCTTGTTGTTTGTCACTTAGCTTAGACCTTGTGATTTTGTTTATTTTCTACGCTGACGTTGAATTTCTCAGTTCCTTGACATTTTAAAAGTGGAATAAAAGCAAGATCCAGTGAAAGATTCATCTGGATCTTAATCTTTTATGTTATCGTAGACATTAAATAGCGTGTATACAAACGTTGGTGCTTTCTTCCGGAAGCGAGCATCCGTTTCACTTACCCTCTGCACTAATACTATCGGGTGCGGCACTAAAATAACTTAATGATATTAAAACGTAAAAGAGATGTCAGAATCGGAATCCTCATGGTTGATTTAGTGGAGAAAAGTGTATTTATAGCTGATTCTAGGTGCTCTGGTTAAAAAGTTAATTTTTCAAGATGGTGCTGGCGGCCGTCTTGGATATTTTGGTCAAAATGATGTTTTAGCATCAAACTGATTTCAGAATCGGAATCCTCGTGGTTGATTTAGTGGAAAAAGTGTATTTATACTTGATTCAAGCTGCTCTGGTTCAAAAGTTGATTTTTCAAAATGGCGTCGGCGGCCATTTTGGATTTGGCCCCCTAGCAAAAAATGCCGGCATTTTTGCGAGGGGCCGGGTTTCTGATTTTTTTATAAAACGTCCATAGAAGTCAAATCAATCGTCAAAACATGTTAGCCAGAGAATGGTCACGGGATTGAGGTTCTGAACCCAGCTACAATGACTGGCTTTCACTTCTTTCGCCTCGAAGTACGTTACGATATGACCTCTTTTGGTAGTTATTCGTGGAGAATCATCCACCTGAATTGCTTCTACATCGTTTGCACACGTGTTATCGTCACATAAATTGGGGAAATACGTATTAGTGTTTTCTTTTGTCATATATTTGTTAAGCTCATTCAAACGAGACTGTAATTTACCGAGCTGTCTGTCAGTTTTCTTGTTAATTGAAGAAATTATTTCATGTACATTTCTTATGAAACTATCTATGGAGTATTTGTTATGTTTACCATCTTCTGAAACTATTTTTAACAATTTTTTGACACTGGCTACACCAGACGATTTATCACCTTCGATCCTTTCTATGTTTCTTCTAATACAGGTTATCTGACCACTGGTTTCTGTTCGAACTTTGCTAATTTCAATTTTCTCAGTTTTTAGCTCATCCTGTAAAGTGCTCTTGAGATCACCATTTTCTTGTTTTAATGACACAATATCCGACTGGCATTTCACAAGTTTTTCTGCAATAACTTAATTTCATGCATGCACACATTCATTTGCGGATCTGATATGGAAGCATTTAAGTCAGGTTTTGAAAAAGACTTCGGTAGGCTTAAGACTTCTTTCAAGTCCTCAAAGGACCGGTTTTCTATAACTGCTACAATCGTGTAGATATCTGACGCCAATTTATTCGTTACAGGAGGGCTATATTGGTCAAAGAATGTAGGAGGGTTATATTGGTCAAAGAATTTAGAAGGGTTATATGGCTCAATGAAAGAAAAGAGGGTAATATTGGAATTAGGAGGGCTATATTGGTCAAAGGATGTAGGAGGGTTATAATGGTCAAATTATGTAGGCGGGTTATATTGGTCAAAAATGTAGGAGGGTTATATTGGTCAAATAATGAAGGAGGGTTATATTGGACAAAGAATGTAGGAGGGTAGTATTGGTCAAAGAATGTAGGAGGGTTATATTGGTCAAATAATGAAGGAGGGTTATATTGGTCAATGAATGTAGGAGTGTTATATTGGTCAATGAATGTAGGAGTGTTATATTGGTCAAAGAGTGTAGAAGGGTAATATTGTCCAAATAATGTAGGAGTGTAATATTGTCCAAATAATGTAGGAGGGTAGTATTGGTCAAATATTGTAGGAGTGTTATATTGTTCAAAGAGTGTAGGAGTGTTATATTGGACGAAGAATGTCGGTAGTAACGACGACCCTTTGTCAATTATCGATAAGAATGAATGACCGAGTCGAGGAAACAACCCATAGACTGATAGCCCTAGTCTTTACGGACTGAGTTACCGCGGCTTGCAGTCAGGGAGCATTGTTCCTCATAGTCAACAGGTGATCAATGATAATTGGGCAGTGCTCTACGAAAAAGCAATCTGAATCCTTTCCCACATACAGCAAATCAGCAGCAGATAACTTTGAAAACGCCTAGTCAAAAGCACTGAAAATCCCTTTAAATGAAAGAACAATAATTGAATAGAGTTGAAAACATGGTGACAAAGGGAGAAATTCTTCTTTTGTCGCCATGTTTTCAAAAAGCCGTGTGCTGCATAGACGTCAGAAAGCGTCTATATGAGGGAAAGGGTTAAGTCATTTGTGACCACCATATATTCAGATCAGCCAGAGCATATGCACAGTCGGATCTGACTCTTAAGTGTTTACCAAATAGCCATAACAGATTCCAAGATACTTCTGTAAAGCAGTAACCATTTGGAACCTCTGTAAAACAGTAACCATTTGGAACGTCAGCATGGATGCGCAGACAGATCTTTCCCCACATGTGTAATAATAACGTAAAGGTTGGTTTTCCTGTACCATCGCTCAATCAAATGTACTGTTGCCGTCATATAACTGAACTACTGTTGTTATGGTTTAAAACCCACATTAAACAGACTAACGGCTCAAGTATCTGATTGTTCTATAGCAAACTCATTAAAAAAAATCCAATTAGAAGTCTTGTTTTAAGCAAACTAGATCATTTGTGAGCAAAGAGAACTGTTCATACTTGTGGGAAAAGAGAAAATGTATAATTTGCTCAAGTGCCATTTTTTAGAAATGTTCAATCCTTAACAAGTTTGCATTTATCCAAATTCCCTTTTTTAAAACTGAAGTTTTCAAGTTGAAACATTAAAACAGAAGTTAAAATATATAAGGTGTATTTCCAGCATATGTCATACCAGGGACGTAGATCTTATCTTATCTACGTCCCTGGTCATACGACATAACCACTATCTGCTGAAATAGCCAAATCACTGTGTAAATTCAAGACATGACACACTCATCGTCAGTTATGTTTTTAATATTTTATGTTTTAAACATTTTTTTGTAAAGAATATTTTAGATTTAAAAGAAATTCATTCTTTATTGATATTGATCTGGTGCTCGTGGTCTTCTGTTTCTTTCTGGCCATCTTCTTCGGCGGAAAAGGGATTCAAATCTTCCGGATATTCTTCAATTGTGTTTCTGCCATTCTCTGTAAACATTTGATAACATACCATGAAGCTACGATTGAAAATGAGACAGATACCTTTACAAATATTGAAGTCAAGAGAGTATTTTAATATAACAACGACAGTAAGGGACGTTATCATATAACCTTTCTTCTATATTCTGGAGATAACTGCCCCTATCATTATTTATCTGAGATGGCACACACCAATAATGGCGGCGCCATTTGTACATCGTGTAGCAAGCAAAGTCGAGGACTTGGCGTGAAAAGGTTGTAACTAAAAACCTATTTTGAAAACCCTGGTTTAGGGGCAATTTTGAACCTTTTGTAAACAATGCAAATTTAGGTGCCATTGCTCAGAACGAGCAATGGCACCTAAATTTCCATTGTTTATCAAGAAAAATGATTTAACGTTTATAACGACTTATGGCAAGGTGATTAACCTTGGTAAAAAAAATACCAATATTAGTTACAACCATTTCACGCCAAGCCCTCGAAATGCTATAGAGAAAACTTCTTTGGACCAAACCGGTTTAACCCTACAAACTTCGAGAATATTTTACTTAATTATTCATGTATTGATTTTAAACATCAAGTTGTATTGGTCCGCTGTAGAGTTTACTAAAATCCATTGTATATTTACTAATAAACTACACATTCGATGGCGATATACAAGGCGAGGTTATCGATCTAGTAACCATTGTAGAGTCATGCCGGAAGTACGGATTTTCTCTAGTACATATGTTACCAGACTATTTTCTCCTATTGCGAAATTAATAAAAACATTAATACAATACAATTACCTTTTCCTACTAGCGCAGGGTCACCACCACAACCATCACCACCACCACCGTCATCGCCGGTAAATGGGTTTAAATATACAGGATACTCATGAAGGGATTTCTTGGTTGATGCTTCGTCTGTGTGATTAGCTTCTGATGCAGCCGCTGCTTTATCTGCAAGCGAATGCTGCTGCGGTGTTTCATTCTTACCTAGAATATAAGATGAGACGTTAACGATTGATGATATATGAAACGTAGCTGAACAAGCTAATAGAAAATCTCCCAATGTATAGTATGATACAAATAGTATACACTGATAATATAAACAGTGGACTTACGATAACTCGAACATGTGATCATTCGAATATACCGTTTAACTCGAACAAATTCCGTGAACAGATATTTTGAAAATAGCTTAGCAGCAGTTATGATTGCTCAGACGAGCAATCAATCAAAACTGCTGCTGGACTATTTTTTTGATATGATTTTTATCACTGCCTTGCTTTTCGTTTTACACGTGTGTAAAACGTCTTATATGCGCATCGATGTTAAGGATCCAAATGAATTTTGATGAACAGTAGAGTTTTAACACCTTCTATAACTTAAGCCGAGCCCCGGTAGCTCAGTCGGTAGCGACGCGGGCTGTCAATCCATGGGTTGTGAGTTCGAATCCCGGCTCGGCCAACTTTCTTTCAGACGATTGACAAAAGTCAATGCGACATGCGTCATTCGTCTTCCACCAATGGGCTAAGTCTATGTGAAAAAGCAGCCAGTTGCTTGGGAAGATTGTTGTGTGGAGTACTGGTGTGAGAAAACCAGGAAATGCATGAGTAGGTGAACTTGCCGCCGTGATATAACTGAGAAATTGTTAAAAACGGCGTTAAACCCCAATCAATCAATCAATATATAACTTAATGGCGAACACGAAAGAGCCATGTCACATTGTGCGGATGCGCTGAGTCAACAGAATCTACGCGATCGCAAATATCTTACGGTCGGCTTTCGCCGCTGAGCACCGCTCACAGTTTATTATAACTGGGTTTACTCTGTACTGGTGACACAGGCTTTATACAATCATTCAAAGCAGTCTTATGGTTAAGCTCTGGTTCATATGGTCGTGCAGTTATTGCACGTACATGCGTCCTTCTATCGGGAGACACAGGTTATTTTAAATGGATTGACTCTGTACTGGTGACACAGGCTTCATAGAATCTGCTACAGCAGTCAACTGGTTAAGCTCAGGTTAATCTTGTCGTGCACTTATTGCACGTTCATGCGTCTATCTATAGAGAGACACTGGTAATATTTACTTAAAAGGTTTTATATCAATGTTTTGACGTTTGTGGTTTTCTATACGGATAATAGAGTCAACGATTATTAAAACATCTTACCGGTATCTTCATCTTCTCGTACCGTCCTTCTTCCGCAACACAAGATCCAAAACAAAGCGCTGAAATTAAATTGTTACTTTATAGTTGGGTAAATGGACACTTAGAACATCGGAAGATCTGATATTTACAAAATGTTCGATGTTGGAATATTTACATTTACATGTAGATCTAATCTAATGCTACAGGATAGCCATCAAAAACTAAAGTACTTGTAACGAATAGGGATAAATATATGTCAGTATGTTTACAACAGCATGCTTAGGCTGATTTAGGTCGATACATTACGCAGAGACCACAATATTGGTTTCTCGTGGGACGGCTCAAATTGTAACGGAGAAGAGAAGCTTACGTTGATCATCTACTTTGCTTGAAAATGTAGTTGAACTGTACATTACCGCACACATGAATGTTGTTAAATTTGTAAAAGTTACGTTTAGCCTAATTCGCATGTTTCAATTCAATAAAACAATTTGTGATAAAAAAAATGCAAATACAAATCATTCATAAACGTAATGTTGGATAGAGGAAGAAATCTGTTAAAGAAAATGAGATGAATTCTTATCATAAGTCACATTTAATGATTGATCAATTAAATAAAAGTTCATATAACAAGAAAACTATTTATGTGATAAGTTCATCTAAATCCATCCCTAGTCACGACTTTTGAAGACAGTATGAACTAATGTTGCCGCAATTCATTAAAATAAATTAGGATAGAGGACAAATCTGTAAACATACATATCATTATTATATTAGACACTTTGATATTTGATAAATTTATAATTTATTTGTTGATATAATTGTTTATGTTTATTGGTCCCTTATTACGATCATTAGATAATTTTTATTATTTTTAAAATGTAGATATAGATATACTTACTTTCTAAAATTGTCAAATCTCTTCTTTCGAGATATTTTAGCTCTTGATTTCGCCATTTAAAAAAGCTAATAAGTAACAAAATAATACAAGAAACAATGATTAATTAAATATAAATGTTAACGAACTTTAAAAGGCTGCTTCTGTCGGCAACTTAGACATAATATCGTCAATAGAAACGACGTTTACCTCTTGGGCGGAAATGACGTCACCATATAAAACGAAGTCATTACGTCACCTCTGTCTGTGTAAGTCATACATGTGTAAATAAGCCATCTTTCTTTGCGAAGATATTCAAGAGAAATGGCTGGCTGTTTTTCTGGAGTTCTGTTTCTTTAAAAAGCGGAATGGACCCTGATTGTTAAGATTCCTAACCCGTATCGTTACATCAGAAGTATGTGTCCAAATAGCTTCTGTTATTCAAAAACGTCCTTACTTTTACCCTGGTACACACATGCAATGGTCCGTTTCAATGCTTTATGACGCGATGACAAAACGCGACTTTTCGTCAAATCTAAGCCACGCCCTTGTTTCTTCATCTGATGAATGGCATACATTAGACCCTTTCTTTTCACACGCAGACGTATTTTGAAGCATATGCAGCAGACGATTTTGGAAAATAGTGTGACATTAAGTGAAATTTCTCATAATGAGCAATTTCTTTTTTTGTCATTATGTTTTTAGCCGAGCTCGAACTCACAATTCCTGGATTGACAGCCCGCATGAATACCGATGCATTAGTCGTATTGCTCTCCTCGCAACGCTGAGTGTCAAGGGGAGAAGTCATCATTACCAGTTCAAACAAAACACCAGTATTTGGTTTTACCAGACCAGAGGTTTATGAACCCTCGGTATTTGAAGTTACATATTAACATAACTAAAATTATTTTCACATATCAGGGTTTATCGACCAATTGAAAACTGTTATTTTGTTATAACTGTAAAGTTATCATAGTCGATAAGTTCAATTACTTGTCAACAATCGTTCAGTTATATTAAGGTTTTTCTTTTGTAAATACCCCGTACGTGTTGTCCATATATACTGACACCAGTGTACTACGTATAATAAGTACCCCATAGCATTGAGCGCCAAGGACAGAACGCCATTTCTACCAGCCTTTGGTATGTTCAATCGGGGATAGAACCAACAAAAGCTACAAAACCGAGGCGGTCTTGACACATATGTAAATCTAATATGTAATAATTGGAGTCAAGCATTGTGTCTCGGCAGTCTAATGAATTCATTTAAAATTTCGGAAAACAGTATTGTCAATACAATACAAGAAACATTGATTGGTTGAAACACATAGCAGCCAGGCCGAAGCTGACAACACTTTTAAGTTCCAGTCATATAAAAGAGCTTGTCTGATATCAAGACAATTTATCAGAACTATTCCTCATGTGAGCTTCTACAGAAATGTGTTCAGGTCATATTGATTGGTTGAAAAGGAAATCCGCCATGCTGCATCAGCAAATAGGTAAACTGAACTTTTAGATTCAAACATTATCGTTCCGTGTGTGGTCCTCTTTCACATTGTTTAAATATGTAATGCTTATTACAAATGTCCTTTACTGATCATCTGTTTTAAATTCATTGTCCACTCCTTGCAGTTTCACTTCCAGTCTTGATTAAATATCCCGATTTAGCCGTTACACATTTGCTACTAAACTATCACTCAAGTAATCGATTTAGTGTCAACTTGGCCATCTTATTTATTTGAGTGTTATTATTGATAAGTATGCTGATCTTATATGGGGTACATTGTTAACATCTCTTGCAGATGTCAAAATAACAATGTGTGTCATCTGTATTGAACGTCTGTTTAACTTGGCCCTCTACATCAGTTTCAATAATCAAGTACATATATCTATGAACAATGTGTGTCATCTTGATTGAATGTCTGTTTAACTTGGCCCTCTACATCAGTTTCAATAATCAAGTACATATATCTATGAACAATGTGTGTCATCTGTATTGAATGTCTGTTTAACTTGGCCCTCTACATCAGTTTCAATAATCAAGTAAATATATATATGAACAATGTGTGTCATCTGTATTGAATGTCTGTTTAACTTGGCCCTCTACATCAGTTTCAAAAATCAAGTAAATATATCTATGAAATCAATTTTTGTAATACAGGCTGTCATTTCATTTTAAGTGGGTAATTTACTTTTATGCTGAACAATTTAATTGTTGTCTTTTCGGATTATAGAGTGTATAAGTAAATACGTTTTAATGGTATTAATCTTCACATGTATCCACTAAGTTACACTAAATTTATTTGTATTCGTTCATATTTAGATGCAGGACGATATTTGGTATAATTGCCTAAGCAAGGCTACCATAGTTACAAGTGAGATTTTGAACTCACGTGATGTAAATGACTGAGAACACTATTTCTATCATATCAGTACGACAAAATAAGTAGTGCAAACAATTCTAGACTGAATTACGAATGCAAACATAAGCAAAAGTCAAATAAGTTAAATAAATTCCACTTATTCTAGGTAACCAAATAAAATTACAAGTCTCTGAATGTGTAAATAACATATATAAGTGTAATAAAGGATAAGGATATCACTTATAAAAAACATTGTGGCAAAAGGAAACATAAAGAGCAATTTCTCCTTTTGCAACAATGTTTTCTATGCTATTCCTAGATATTCAGAAAAATAAACCTGAGATATCAACCCTTACCCAAATACAGACCCTTTGTGACGCCTCTGCAGCAGACAACTTTTGGAAATATTGTGGCAAATTGAGAAATTGCGCGGTATATTTCTTTCTACGGAGAACTTGCTGCGGCATCAGAAATGGTGAAATTTGCTAAATTGTTAAAAACATTCTCCTCTGAATTAGCTATTCTGATACCAATATAATGTGGTATATGAAAGTGCTTGTCTGATTTCAAGACAATTTAGCAGAACTGTTCATGTTTCATGTCTTATTAACTGGTTAAAAGTCGAAGAAACTAGGTGGCATCTAAAAAGCGGAAGATTGATCGTTTAGCTTCAAATAACATCTCATCCTTACCCACTGGACAAAAAACAAGGAATATTCTTTTGGTGGTCAATTTCTTATTAATTATGTTCAAAGATATGTGTATAAATCTTGTTTGTGTGGTATCTGAGAAAGGGAGTAAAAACCAAATATTTAAAATGCTTGTCCGATTCCAGTTATTTAGTAGAAATGTTCCTTCGGAGATTCTCTCCGAAAATTCTAGAAATATCAGTTGGTTGAAAAAAGAGGAGCGAGGCGGCATCAGAAAAGGGCAAAATTACAACATTTTGAAACTCTATTTTTATGAATCTGCTTGTCTTATTTGTTCCCTCTGTGACCCTCTTCATAATTCGTTTTAAGCAATATTGATTTGTTGAAAGGCATAGTTACCATGCGGCATCAGAAAATGGGTAAATTTAACGTTTAGCTTCACATGATAGCTCATCCTAATCCACTGAGAAATTATAACAAACTTCTCAGGGATGTTCTTTTGGTGGTCTTCTTTCAAAATTGTTCAAAGATATATAAAGTATAATCACGAATTTTGTTGCTGCGGCAGCAGGAAGGGAGTAAAAACCAAATTGTAAAATTCTTCTTCTATGAATCAACTAGTCAGATTCCAAGATGATTTGGTACAAATATTCCTTTTGTGACCCTCTACAAAATTTGCTTAAACCGTATTAATTGGTTGAAAAATATCAGAATAGGGGCTAAATTAGAAAACTTAGTAGTTCCTTTTCTATTCATGTTTGTGTCTGATTTCAGAATACATTTTTCTTTGCTCATGCCATACTGATTATATCTTCGTAGAATAATTCACAAGTCTATTATTTATATCAATAAATCATAGCAACATGTCCCGTATCTTCGTAGAATACCTCACATATCTATTTTCTTATATTAATAAATCATAGCAAAATGTCCCGTATCTTCATAGAATACATCACATATCTATTTTCTTATATTAATAAATCATAACAAAATGTCCCGTATCTTCATCGAATACATCACATATATATGTTCTTATATCAATAAATCATAGCAAAATGTCCCGTTTCTTCGTAGTATACATCACAAGTCTATTTTCTTATATCAATAAATCATAGCAAAATATCCCGTTTCTTCGTAGAATACATCACAAGTCTATTTTCTTATGTCAATAAATCATAGCAAAGTGTCCCGTTTCTTCGTAGAATACATCACTAGTATATTTTCTTATATCAATAAATCATAGCAAAATGTCCCGTTTCTTCGTAGAATACATCACAAGTCTATTTTTTTTATATCAATAAATCATAGCAACATGTCCCGTATCTTCATAGAATACATCACAATTCTATTTTCTTATATCAATAAATCATAGCAAAATGTCCCGTTTCTTCGTAGAATACATCACAAGTCAATTGTTTTTATATCAATAAATCATAGCAACATGTCCCGTATCTTCATAGAATACATCACAAGTCTATTTTCTTATATCAATAAATCATAGCAAAATGTCCCGTTTCTTCGTAGAATACATCACAAATCAATTGTTTTTATATCAATAAATCATAGCAACATGTCCCGTATCTTCATAGAATACATCACAATTCTATTTTCTTATATCAATAAATCATAGCAAAATGTCCCGTTTCTTCGTAGAATACATCACAATTCTATTTTCTTATGTCAATAAATCATAGCAACATGTCCCGTATCTTCATAGAATACATCACAAGTCTATTTTCTAATGTCAATAAATCATAGCAACATGTCCCGTATCTTCATAGAATACATCACAAGTCTATTTTCTTATGTCAATAAATCATAGCAACATGTCCCGTATCTTCATAGAATACATCACAAGTCTATTTTCTTATGTCAATAAATCATAGCAACATGTCCCGTATCTTCATAGAATACATCACAATTCTATTTTCTTATGTCAATAAATCATAGCAACATGTCCCGTATCTTCATAGAATACATCACAATTCTATTTTCTTATGTCAATAAATCATAGCAACATGTCCCGTATCTTCATAGAATACATCACAAGTCTATTTTCTTATGTCAATAAATCATAGCAACATGTCCCGTATCTTCATAGAATACATCACAAGTCTATTTTCTTATGTCAATAAATCATAGCAACATGTCCCGTATCTTCATAGAATACATCACAAGTCTATTTTCTTATGTCAATAAATCATAGCAACATGTCCCGTATCTTCGTAGAATACATCACAAGTCTATTTTCTTATGTCAATAAATCATAGCAACATGTCCCGTTTCTTCGTAGAATACATCACAATTCTATTTTCTTATGTCAATAAATCATAGCAACATGTCCCGTTTCTTCGTAGAATACATCACAATTCTATTTTCTTATGTCAATAAATCATAGCAACATGTCCCGTATCTTCATAGAATACATCACAAGTCTATTTTCTTATGTCAATAAATCATAGCAACATGTCCCGTATCTTCATAGAATACATCACAAGTCTATTTTCTTATGTCAATAAATCATAGCAACATGTCCCGTATCTTCATAGAATACATCACAATTCTATTTTCTTATGTCAATAAATCATAGCAACATGTCCCGTATCTTCATAGAATACATCACAAGTCTATTTTCTTATGTCAATAAATCATAGCAACATGTCCCGTATCTTCATAGAATACATCACATATCTATTTTCTTATGTCAATAAATCATAGCAACATGTCCCGTATCTTCATAGAATACATCACACATTCTTATTTTAATGTTCTTATATCAATATCCCCAGTCGCGGCACTACGGTCATGGTGGAGTGCCCTTGGGCAATTTTCTAGCCTAGTGCTGGTTTGTCTACCCAGGGATCATGAATAAGTGAACTATCGCCGTGATATAACTGAAATAATGTTAAAAGCGGCGTAAAATCCCTAAAATAAATAGAAATTAACCTGCAGCACTGATAACTGGTCTTTAAACACATCTGGGACTACTAATACGTATAAGTAGGTAAATAGTTCCGTCCCTAGGCCAGCATCACGTGAAAAGCATCTGAGTGCAATCTTATCTATAATGTGTCTGGACAGGGTGAGTGTATTAAATACCCTGGTCTGGACAATGCAATAAAATGAAGTTGAATTTGGGTACACATTTCTTTTCCAATGGTTATCTTCTTCCCCTGTGGTATTAATCAGAGACGTATGTTTGTATGTCTCTGTATTAATGAAATAATAAGATTGATGCATTGAATGTTTTTTAACAAACGTGAGATGTTAGGCCTATAGATGTAAAATGCGTCATTTGTTTATAAATACCTCTTCGTTGTGTGGTGCAAAAAATTAAGTTGCGTATCCCCACTTGTTTAACCCTTTCCCTCATACGACAATTCTGCAGCAGACGACTTTGAACATATTTTGTCAAATAATGGAAAATCTCTATAATTGAATGGATAACCTATGACTAAAAGTGGAAAACATTGTGACAAAAGGAGAAATTGCACGTTTTGTGCACGTTTTGTGCAATTTCTTCTTTTGTTACTATGTTTTCAAAAAGCCATCTGCTGCAGAGGCGTCAGAAAGCGTCTATATGAGGGAAATGGTTAAAACTAGGGCCACTGTGATTTGTGCCCTTTTGAATAGAGTAAAACACCGCACTTTCAGGTTAACACTTTTCTTTCAAAAAAATAACAACAACTGCTGAAAACGTAGGTATGGACATCACGTAGAAATGACAACTTATGTCCGTGTAATGCAATACAATATGCATTAAGTTAGTATTGTTTCATGTTCATTTAAAACTATTCATGTATGATTGCAAACACTCACAACGTGTGTTACGACCAGGGACTACTAATACGCGTATTAATAGTCCCTGTTACGACCGGCTTTCTAAGTTGTAAATTGTAATAAATGTTCTCATTTGCAGATTTTACAGATTTTACAAACGTTGACAGGTGTATCCAAGAGCTGCTTTTTCCAGGATTGTGAAGAACTGCCAGTCTGTTGAATGGTCAGCATGATTCGGACACTTCCCTCTCGAGTCGTAAGTCAAAGTTAAATACGGCTAAATTTGTACTTGGTTAAGCATTCTATTTTTAGATTCGAGTGGACCTAATAAAGTCACCTATTTTAGATTTTGATAGTGACAATTTGGAACGACCTATTTTGTGACCTCAGTATGTCAATACCCTTTAACCAACTTTGATTTGCTTATACATCTACTGGTTAAGCAGTTATAATTGATGTGCTATTTTCTTTCAGCAGTGATCTTATTTGACGTTTTATTTAATTCTGCATTTAATCAATGTTATTAACTTTTGAAATGAAAATGTGCAAATATTTATTTGAATCTTTTTTAACTTGGGAGTCTGATAATTAGGACGTCAGTGTTCCAAAAGGATTGTAATTTTATTAAATGAGAGTGTAATCTTTCTGGATCCAACACATTGTTTATAGAGGTAAGAAGTTTTTGATGAAATAAAGAAAAGTTCATGAAACATTTATAAAGTTTTTATTTTCCATTGATTGGATAAGAAAAAGACCTAAAAGAATGTATTATTAGGTCTTTGGATAAGATTTATTTCCCTGATAAGTTACTTCTCGATGTATTGCATTGAAACTTTCTACAACTAACGAGGCTTCCAAACCATTACATCTATGTAAATAATTAGGTTTAATTCTGATTTATCTTGAATGTTGTGTCAAACTAAATTAGAGTCCATATCTCGGTAACAACTTGATGCATTGCATTCAAACTTTGCAATCCTTAAACTAATAAGCAGTGGAATAGTCGAGCGCACTGTCTGATTGACAGTTCTTTTTCATATTCCAGTATTATTAATAAATTTTAAAAATATATGTAAACTGATTTATTGTAAGTTCTTACAACTTATATTTATCACTTGATCTTTGCCTCATAGATACTCAGACCTGTTTGCTAGGTATATTGAAAGATCTATCCTAAATTTTGACCCCTTTAGAATTAAACTGCAAACCCTATTTATTGAATTTGATACTTAACCCTTTCTTTCATACGACAATTCTGCAGCAGACGACTTTGAACACATATTTTGTCAAAACATAGAAAATCTCCATAATTGAATGGATAACCTATGACAAAAAGTGGAAAACATTGTGGCAATGAGTCCTCTCTGTGATATAATTCTTTTGAGTACCCCACATCATAGTGTTTAATTAGCCCTTTCCTTCTTATAGACACTTTCTGATGCCTCTGCCTCTTTTTGTCACAATGTTTTCCACTTTTAGTCATAGGTTATCCATTGTCGTATGGTGGAAAGGGTTAAGTTATAAGGGAGATGGTGTGGGACCTATACATGTGCATTCCTCAGGTATATCTAGTGTGTTTGAGACTAGACAAAATTTAGTGTGTTTGAGACTAGCCAAAATTTGAGAAAACCTGCAGAAAACAGTAGGAAGTCTTGACAGAGTAGAAATTATTGTAGGAAAAGAAAAATTGACTCATTATGATTCATAAAATTGTAAATTGCGTAAACGCATTATAACAATTTCAAATTTGATCTGCTGTAGAAGCATTTCAAATGTCATCTGAATCAGAGAAAAAGGTTTAAAATCGGTATTTATATCCAGTCCAACTCAAAATGGTGTGGCAAATATTTATTTTTTTAAACTTTAATTTCAAGGATTTTTTCATGATGCTATTTTACCCCAAGAAAGAGACATTTAGAATTTGAAAATGTATCATGTTAGATCTGAACTTTAGAGGCATCATGATCTTTGGTTTACATAGGCCATTTTATATCATTATGGAAATTTTTCATGATGCTTTTGTGAAACATATTATGTGAACATATGTTTAACCATTCAACAGATACGTCAGGCCTGTAACATAGCATTGAACAAAATGCCAACACCTCCAGTCACCAAACTGAAAGGACGCATGTTCTCAGTTCAGGCAGCTCTGCCAAAATTTCCTGTCGCTCCATTAGATCAGACACTTGAAAAGTACCTGCGGACGGTCAGGCCACTGCTAACCGATGAGGAGTATAAACAGACAGAGCAGGTAAGCAGAGGACTAGATAAGGGGGAGTTAACTCTTTCCGTCTTACAACAATTCTGCAGCAAATGGCTTTGAACGTATTTTGTCAAAACATAGAAAATCTCCAAAATTGAATGGATAACCTATGACTAAAAGTGGAAAACATCGTGGCAGAAGGAGAAATTGCACGTTTTGTGCAATTTCTTCTTTTGTCACTATGTTTTCAAAACGCTGTCTGCTGCAGAGGCGTCCAAAAGCGTTAACTGATCTTTTACCAATAATATTTCTCTTATTAATTGTTCAACCCTGTGTTGTGTTTATACTCAAAAGAATTGTCTCACTATATATTGCCAAAGTTGTCTGCAGCAGATTTGTTGTATGCAGGAAATGTTTTGGCATAAATGTAACATTTGAACAATGTTGAAGTTTAAATTTGATGTTGAGTTGAATGCAGACTTCATCAGTGGTGTAGTGGTAGGGCGTACACTTTGGGTGTGGGAGGTCACATGTTCGATCCCCGGCCGAGTCATACCAAAGACTTTAAAACTGGTAGAAATTGCTGCCCTAATTGGCGCTCAGAGTTGTGGGGTTAGCATTACAACTGACTCGTGTCAGGATAAATGGACCAGTAGTACTGGTAACTTGCCAAGGAATAGCCGAAATGTAACCAAAAAGATCGTTAAAAGCAGCATAAACCACCAATCAAATAATCAATCAAGGGTGAAGGCATTGTAGGCAAAGGACTAACTGTTTGTATTCAGGAATTTCTGCTGAAAATATCCCAAAAGTTTTTTTTTATCAGGGTTAGAGAACCAGAGGAGAAGAAAAATCAGAATAAATGAATATGAAAAAAGGAAAATTAATGCTGTTAATGGAGAAATGGCTCATAATAATGAATGTATCCTGTTCACACACCGACTTCTTTACTCATCTTCTAGAATCTATATCTATTAATGTGAAACAGTTGTATTTTTAGAAGCAGTTGCAACTCTTTTGCGCTTAGCCAAAAAAGTAATGAAATATTAATTATAGACAGAGGACGCCTCTGCAGTTGACGGCTTCTTAAAAAGATAGTGACAAAATATGTTTAAAGTCTGCTGCAGAATTGTCGTATGAGAGAAAGGGTTTACCAGCTATATTTCCCCCGTTTCAATCAAACCCTATGTTGTGAAAACTCAAAAGAATCCTCTCACTGAGATGATTCTTTTGAGTATACCCACAACATAGGGTTTGAGTGTCAAATAAGAGTTTTAACATTTGAAACACCCCTTTATCATTAACTCCCGAAACGGACAGATTTATATTTCTGTTTAGATAATTATAGACTACATGTAGATCTGTATTTCCAGTTATGTGCTGAGTTCCAACAGGGTGTTGGGAAGACACTACAAACCAAACTCCAAGAGAGAGCAAATAAACACGTAAACTGGGTAAGCTTTGTGTTTTGCATTTGGCTTAATTAAGCTATGTTATGAAAATAAGGACAAATAGGGCATTTTTTTTAAACACTTCTCCACTTGCAGACACATCTGAAACAGTAAACTTTTTAAAAAATTTGTGGTCATAGAAGAAATATCCGATTATGAGCAATTTTTCCTTTTGCCACAATGTTTTCCACTTTTAGTCATAGGTTATCCATTCAAATATAGAGATTTTTTTATTTTTTGACCAAATATGTCGTCTGCTGCAGAATTGTCGTATGAGGGAAAGGGTTAAATAGATTTTCAATATTTTTGCCCAAATGTTTTCATAGTCACCTTGAGTTATCTCTTTCGGTCTGAAAATGCGTCTTGGGAAGAAGGTGTGTCTTGTTTCAAAATTGGGTCTCTGAGACCTTAACCTTGACCCCATTTCAAGAGAAATCATTGTAGGCCATTTTTCCTGTTTTCACACCTGGAGTGACCAAATTTTGGTCTCAAGATGCTTCTTCAGCAGTGGACGTTTCTTGTGCCAAAACTAGGTCACTATGACCTTGGCCTCTGATCCCGTTTAAAAATAAACTTATATTTACTCTGGAGCTACAAAATTTGGTCTGAAGATGCATCAAGAGAAAAATGTGTGTGGCATACAAAAATGGGGTCTCTGTGACCTGGATCTTGACTTCTGAGCAAATTAAAAGAAATACCTTGTCCAAATATCCTGTGCTATTGTAGCTACACCCCCTTTCCTGTTTGGGGACTATGGATTAGTACTAAAGGCCTGCTTATTTGTTAGTGTATACTCTGCAGCCACAGTTTTCATCTTATCTTCATCAAACTTTTTCAGTGCATTTATCATGATGATATTCTAAGTTGGAGTATGGGTAATTTAGCGTAAAAAAAAATATTGTTTTCAAGAATTTTTGTCTTGATGATAGCAGGGACGTAGATAAGAGGGATAAGCAACTCCACCTGAACACCTGTTATCTGGTTAAAATATCACATGGGGAAATAAAATTGTCAAAATTTTCACATTTTGTAGCAGATAAAACTTTGAAGAGAGAGAGAGAGAGAGAGAGAGTAAGGGAGAAAGAGGGAAAAAGTCACAATTGGCATAAATTGGCATATAAACAAAACATACATATATTCTGAAAACTTAAAAATTTCAACTAAAGTTAGAGATAAATTGAACAACTAAAATGTCTTTGTATTTTAAATAATAACTGGTATAAAAGACACAGGTATTGTGATATCTTAATTTTATTAATTTTCTTCCAAAAATGAATAGACTGACATTATTCATAAGGATAAAATATTATCAAAACGTGTAGTGTATTAAAAAGAAAAATTCTATTGCTATAGAAGAATGTTTAAACTTACAGAAAATATCTTTGTTATTTTCATATCTTATCTATGTCTCTGATGATAGCTAGGCTTAGTTCGAATATATAGATCATGTCTGGTCAAAAACTAGGTCACTTGGCAAAATTTAACCCTTTCCCACATACAAGAAATATACAGCAGCAACTGTGAAAACATCTAAGTAAAAATATGAAATATGTCTATAACTGAATTGATATTTACTGAAATAGTTGGAAACATTATGGCAAAAGGAGAAATTGCTCATTTTGAGCAAATACTCCTCCTACCATAATGTTTTCATAAGTTCTCTGCTGCAGAGGCGTCAGCAAGTGTCTACAAGTGGGAAAGGGTAACTTAACCCTTTCCCTCATATAGACGCTTTCTGACGCCTCTGCAGCAGACGGCCTTTAAAACATAGTGACAAAAGAAGAAATTGCACAAAGAATACGTTCAAAGTCGCCTGCTGCAGATTTGTTGTATGAGGGAAAGGGTTAAGGACAATCTTGTGGATACATGTACTCATTTCTTTAGTACTCATAAGGTTCCATTTTACAGCAAAAATACTTTTTGTTTTCCTTATTACAGCTGTCTGATTGGTGGAAAGATGTTGCATACCTGGATGTTAGGCCGCCATGTGTCATCAATTCAAACCCAGGTGTCTTGTTTCCAAGGGGAGACTTCAACGACCTGAATGGACAGATTGAGTAAGGCTTTATCTAACATCACAGACATGTATGGGACTTTATGAGGAGGGTAGTTTACACTTTCCAACATGCGGGACACTTTCTGACGCATCTGCAGCAGACTTATTTTGAAAATATTCTGAAAAAATGAGAAATTGCTCATGATGAGCAATTTCCCCTTTTACCACAATGTTTTCAACTTTATTCAATAATTTTGCATTCATTTAAAGATGCTTTTCCGGTTTTTGACATTTTTTATGCCCCCTGAATCACCGATTCGGTGGGCATCTAGTTTTTGGCCTGTCTGTCTCTTTGTCTGTCTGTCGAAAAAAACTTTAACCTTGACCACTACTTTTGAACCATAACAGGTACGGCTACCATATTTCACATGTGTATTCCTTGTGACATGACCTTTCTGTCAGTACAGAATTTTTGACCTCGCGACCTTTACCTTTTACCTAGATGTTGCATTTCGGGGGGCATCAGTGTTTCACAAACACATCTTGTTTTTAACCAGGTTTTCCGAAGGAAAAATCTGGTTATTAGTTTGGCGAAGTCGGCGGGCGGGCGGTTGGGCAGTTGGGTGGGCGGGTGGGCGTCAACTTTCCTTGTCCGGACCATAACTTTGTCATGCATAGAGATATTTTCAAATAACTTGGCACAAACATGCACCATATCAAGACGATGTGCCAAATGCAAAAAAAAATTCTGTAGATTCAAGGTCAATGTCACAGTGATAAGAAATAGACTTTAATTGAACTTTTCTTGTCCGGACCATAACTGTGTCATGCATAGAGATATTTTCAAATAACTTGGCACAAATATGAACTATATCAATATGATGTGTCTGTAGCTTCAAGGTCAAGGTCATAGTGACAACAAATAGAGATATGCACAATTTTTGTGTTTAGCTTCCAGGTCAAGGTCACAGTGACAGAAAATATACTTTACTTGAACTTTTTTTGTTCACACCATAACTTTACCATGCATATAGATATTTTCAAATAACTTCGCGCAAATTTGCTCCATATTAAATAACTTGGCAATTTAAAAGAATATAGCATAGATATGAGTAAGTTTCATAACCTCGGGCCCTGGATCTAGTTTGTTTGCAAAGGCATAAACGCGTTACTATCAAGTAAAGGGTTAAGGCAGATCACTGATTATCAATCTGGCATTAGGGATCCTAAAATGTGGCTGCTTACAACAAAAGGTTGCTTATATCTTTTATCTATTATATGTTCTTAATAAATGAGGCTATCAACACACGATTGACTGTATTGAACTGATATTTGTTAGATAAAATTGTGATATATTTAATTGACAAAGTAATTATGATTATTCATCAATAGAAATATTCCCTGTTACTTGAATTACTAGCTTTGATTAACTATTAACAAAAAGATTTGACAGATCTGTTAATTCTTAATCAAACACCTTCCATTATAGAAAACCTGGTTTCATGGAATTTCCATGACTTGTTTTATAAAGTCGTCTGCTGCAAATTATTTATACTTAATGGTTTTTCCACATTATTTCTTAGGTTTAAAAAAAATTGTTTTCATTCCCAAATAATAATCTTAGTGAGATTATTTCTTTCGCTACCTGCAACAGTTGAAAAAAGATTAAAGAAGGATATGTAAGAACAAGAAATACTGTAAAGCAAGGGTTTACCCTTTCCCTCATATAGACACTTTATGACGCCTCTGCAGCAGACAGCTTTTTGAAAACATAGTGACAAAAGAAGAAATTGCTCAAAACGAGCAATTTCTTCTTTTGCCAAAATGTTTTCCACTTTTAGTCATAGGTTATCCATTTAATTATAGAGATTTTCTTTTTTTTGAAAAGAATATGTTCAAAGTCGTCTGCTGCATATTTCTTGTATGTGGGAAAGGGTTAAAAGTACACAGAAAACATAGAAAGTGAAGGGTTAAGGAAAATGATGATGGTCGTCTGCTATAGAATTGTCTTATGAGGGGAAAGGTTAAAACAAGCGGTTTTTCCCCGATACTCTAATTATTGCTTTTGAAAAGTCTTAATCATCTCTCATTTGCGGATGCATTTTGTCGTACCAGATGCAGACAGCTTTAGATTTTTTTTTCGTTTACCACAATGTTTTTGTGGTCGAGTGGTTAGCGTCAGGGATTTCGAAACCGGGTATCCCGGGTTCAGTCCCCAGTCGTGGCACTACGGTCATGGTGGAATGCCCATGGGCAAGGCACATTTTCTAGCCTAGTACTGGTTTGATTACCCAGGGATCATGAATAAGTGAACTGTCGCCGTGATATAACTGAAATAATGTTGAAAGCGGCGTAAAACCCCTTAAATAAATAGAAATTCATCTGCAGCAGAGTCATTAAATGTCATAATGTATCAAGGATATGATATAAATGATATCTTTAATGGGAATTGTAGACTTTTTTGAACATTGATTGATTGATTGGGGTTTAAAGCTGTTTGCAACAATTTTTCAGTGATATGACCATGACTAGCTCACCTACGCATGTGTTTCCTGGCTTTCCAACACCAGTACTTCACACAACAGACTTTCCTAGCGACTGGTTGCTTCTTCACATAGACTGATAGTGCCCAATGGAAGTGGAAGTAGAAGACGAATGGCACATGTCACAGTGACTTTCGTCAAATGTCAAGAGAGAATGTTGGCTGAGCTTGGGTTCGAACTCACAACCCCTGGATTGAGACTTTTTCAAAGAGAAACGTCTGAGGAAATGAAAGGAACACAAATAATTTAGTTTTTGAATGATATTAAAAACAGGGTGAAGTTGAATGAATCAACATTTGTATTTAAGTCTATTACTATTGTTAAAAAATATATCAAAATTTGCTAATTTGAAAAGAGAGAAATGTCAAATAATTCAATTCACTTCTGCAAAAATCCCTGTCTTCGTCTTTATTTGTTCTCTTTTTCCTATAAGCTTAAGGTTTATTTAAGGCAATAAGATATTTGTATTGTATCTATTTTCAGTTATGCATCCAGATTGATAGCAGGATTACTGGATTATAAATCCATGATAGACAGGTAAATAAACATGTTGGACTTGATCCTTTCTCGCAAACAACAAATCTACAGCAGATAACTTTATAATTAAAGAACAATTATTGAATAAAGTTTAAAACATTGTGACAAAAGGAGGAAATGTTCGTTATGTACTCTGATGTAATTCAAAAATAGGACATATTGGCCACTGTATATGCAATGATTTCCATGACACACAATGACCCCTAAGTCTCAAAGCTGACGGATACCTTGTATATGTAGTATAGGGTTAGGTTGATAAAAGTTTTCATCCATGAATTCTACAAATGATTTTTCTTCATTGTTTACTAATAAATTCGTTTTATAACTGGCAGTGATATGGTGTTGAAAAGAGATCTCCATACTATTAAAATTAACATTAATTAACCCTTTCCCCATTATGGGCACATTTTGCCGCATCTGCAGCAGACGACTTTTCAAAACATTGTGACATATGGAGAAATTGCTCAAAACAAGCAGTTTCTCCTCCTGCCACAATGTTTTCAAATTTGTTCAGTAATTAGACGTACAAATATAAAGATTTTCAATATTTTTGAGTAGACATTTACAAACTCGTCTGCTACAAATTTCCTGTATGTGGAAAAGGGATAAAACAGATACGACTAAGAAATGAAAAGGGGGGTACTTTGATAATAAAATAAAACCATTGTGAACCAGTGAGCCATGGAATATGATCTGATATTCACTGGCTAAAAGTACTGTTGACCTTGTCTACAGTCTCAGTCAATCATTATTTCTGCCAAAGAATAGCACATCATACTCCATGTCTTATTAGTGCACAATTAAGTTTCATCCACTGCTAATCTGTGAAATATTGGAAAATATCATACTCCATGTCTCATAAGTGCACAATTATGCTTTATCCATTGCTAAGCTGTGAAATATTGGAAAATATCATTGAGACACAACTGTAGATCCTACTCACAAAGTTGTCAAAATTGGTTTTATATTACTGTTTATGTTCACAGCCTATACAAAACTACAGTCTTGTCAATGTCTGGGGCTAAAACTTAAACAATCTGTAATCCTATCTCACATGAAGACACTTTCTGATGCCACTGCAGTACAATTTTGTGGCAAAAGGAGAAATTGCTCTTTTGTGAAAAATTTCCATTTGTCCAAATTTTTTCCTTCATTTAACAGAGACTTTCCCATTTTTTGACTAAATGTTTGCAATGTCGTCTGCTCACGATTTGAATTATGTGGGAAAGGGTTAACAACGTATTAAGGACGCCTCTTTGTAAAGCGCTATGGTTGCTAAATGTAAAAGTTCCTTTCAAGTCAACGCAATTGAGTTGCGATAACTATTCTGGCGTTAAGGTGTTAAGGGAAAACAATGTTTAACGTTGTTACAAGTTACAAGCTGGTTCTCTTTGACTAGATTATATGTGTATTTATGAGCAGAAAATGTTATTTAATTTCCAGTTTCTTTTTCCAAAAACATATCAAAAAGGGCAAACAAAGGGAACCATTTGTTGCATATTGCAAAAGATTACAATGGTGAAAGTTTTTGCTCTCATGTTCAAAAAGTAGGAGAACACTTTTCAAATTTGGAGAACATGCTGGTGACAAGAAATCAAGTCCAGTGCAGAGCCCTGTATACTGACTTGATAGAAAACAGTGCAGATCCTCATCATTTGTGTGAATGGGCAGGCTGATCTTGATCCATCTTGATTGTAAATAGCTAAAGACTCATTTTCCCATGTTCAGACTTATGCATTATATCTCTTTGTATGTCATGATTATGGTGTACATCTATGTTAACAGTCAAACACTACCAATAGACCATCTAGGGAAAAACCCGCTCTGTATGATGCAATATTACCAGATATTGTCCGCCTGCCGCTCCCCGGGGCTGAAACATGATGATTGGACCTGCTACCCACCTGATAAACCTGACGCACCCAAACATATAACTGTTATGTATAGAAATAATGTAAGCACTAAACATATAACTGTTATGTTATTTCCCCGACTTTTGAAAACATTGCGGCAAATTAGGCAATTTCTACTTTTTCCGCAATATCTTCATCTCCTTTATATAATATTGCTTCATTTATAGAAATATTCTGTTGTTTGCTGCAGAATTTTATATATAGGATAGGCCTAACGTTTGTCTTAGTCAATAACGTTAGGGTCTTTGTCGTAAACAAAATGTTTTTCTTTTGAGTTTGTCACAAAGTGGCAAACCATAGTCTACTGACATCTCTTGTTTGTCTACTACTGGGTTCACAATAGAGGCTTATGGTTTTACCATAATGTCTGTTTGTCTTAAAAACTGAATTAAGTGATAAGTTGAGAAATTGAAAAACAAGGTTCATGAAATTGGCATGTTCTTAAGGCTGGAGATAACGCACATTATGAAATTTTGCTTTAAGATATTTGCTTGAACAGGATTGTGCAATTTGATAAGTGTAATGTCTATTGACCTTGGTTTGTGTATATTAATCAATTAGGAAAACATCTTCATTTACCTAGTATGCTTGTATGCATGGTCACATATCAAGGTGAAAGTTTAAAAATTGAGGCTATTCTATAGAGTATTTTTTCTGTCACAGGGATTCTTCCCTCTAATCAGAAGGAGACTTCTGTAATGCCTTCTATGTTTCTGAAATTTGTTTAACCCTTTCCCTCATACGACAATTCTGCAGCAGACGACTTTGAACATATTTTGTCAAAAAAATAGAAAATCTCTATAATTGAATGGATAACATATGACTTAAAGTGGAAAACATTGTGTTAAAAAGAGGAATTGTTTTCCTTATATGTATATAGTAAAAACTTTGAAAACAATTAAGTTCTATTAAATCAGGTGAACGATATAGGGCCATCATGGCCCTGTTGTTTCACAATGTTTTCAACTCTATTAAAAGATTAATGTTGCATTTAAGTAGAATTTTTACATTTTTCCTGGACGACATATGCTGCAGAAATGTTGTATGTGGGAAAGGGTTATTAAGACAACTGAAAATATCAAGGCAAAAATAAGATATTTCGATATAAATGAAAGAATATCACCTTGAGCAAAGCTCAGGTGAGTGATTGTGATCGCCTTTTGTCTGGCGTGCGTCGTCCGTCATGCGTCAACTTCTTCTCCTCAGTCACCAGTGGGTCAATTGGGATGAAACTTCACAGAAAGCATCCTCTCAATGACCTCACCAGATTTCCTTCAAATTTTTGGGATCCATGCATAATTCTGGTTTCCATGGCAACGAAATGAAAAAAACTTCAACATTCTTCTTCTCCCAAACCGGTTGGCAGATTTTCAAATAATTTTGTAGAAATGTTCCTTGGATGACCCTCTGTTAGATTCCTTCAAGCCATGTTGATTGGTCAAAAAACATGGCCGCAAGGGGAGGCGGGGCTATTTTGCCTTTAATATAGCTATAGTGAAAACTTAAAAAATCTTCTTCTCCCGAACTGGTTGGCAGATTTTCAAATAATTATGTAGCAATGCTCATTGGATGACCCTCTATCAGATTCCTTCAAGCCATGTTGATTCGTCGAAAATGCCATGGGGGGGGGGCTATTTTGCCTTATATGGCTATAGTGAAAACTTAAAAAATCTTCTCCTCCGAAAGTGTCTGGCCGATTTTTAAATAATTTTGTAGAAATGTTCCTAGGGTGACCCTCTATCAGATTCCTTCAAGCCAAGTTGATTGGTTGGAAACTATGGCTGCCAGGGGGCGGGGCTTATATAGCTAAAGTGAAAAGAACAAAAAATCAGGTGAGCGATTCCAGGGCCATCATGGCCCTCTTGTTTCAAATAATTTTGTAGAAATGTTCCTAGGGTTACCCTCTATTAGATTCCTTCAAGCCATGTTAATTGGTCGAAAACTATGGCCTCCAAGGGGCGGGGCTTATATGGCCCTCCTGTTGTGTTATTCTTTCAGTACTAAATGATTTTTTTGTGTTGCCTGCCTTTTGCAAGGTGATGCCTTGGGGTTGATTCAATATTGTTTGCCTGTCCAATTGTTTTGTCAAATTTTGAATTCTGATAATGCAATGGCACTTAACATCAATGTTTCTTATCATAATCCATGATTTCAGATTTTTGAAGTACCGGTGTATGGGGAAGATGGACAACCAATGTCTGTAGATCAGATTAAAGGGCAGCTTGAGTTTGTGGTGAAAGAAGGGAATCATTTTGGTAGTCCTATTGGTCTCTTCACTGTGGAACATCGCACAAACTGGGCAAAAGTGTACAAAAAACTTCAGAAAGGTAAAACAAAGGACTAGATAAGGAGGAGTAAACTTGCCTTTTCTTATTAATATCTCACCAAATAGGGATCACTCCCCCTAGGCTGTCTGTTAATCACAGTTTCACTAAATGATCTATTGGCAGACACAGGTGTTTCTTCAAATACTCATTTTATTCTGCTATGCTGTAAATTCGACATTTGTGTTAGTCTAGAAGTGTTATCTTTTATTTAATTCACTGAAAAAAACCTCAATGCATTTTATGAAAGTGTAATATAAATTATTTATCAATTATATATATGTTTTACTTATCAACCGCTTTACAATTTCCCACATGCAACTGCAGAACACTTTTTCTGTAAACACTGTTGCAAAAGTTTCATAATGAGCAATTTTCCTATTGCCACAATGTTTTCATCTCCTTTGAAAAAAATCAACCTTTCTATTACATTGCTTTTCCATCTGTTAGTCTCGATGTTGATCAGTCATCTGCTGCAATGTTGATCAGTCATCTGCTGCAGAAATGTTGTATGTAGAAAATACTCGACCTCACATTGATTTGTTGTGTATTTATAATCTCAAAATACTAAATTACAATGTTTAAAATTATTACTTTGCTTTAACCCTTTCTCATATTCAACAAGTCTGCAACACATTCACTTTATGCCATCTTTGGTCGCCAACTTCAAAAAACATCTGTGCTGCAGCATTGTTGGATGAAGAAATTGGTTGGTACTGAACTTAAACAGAAATGCATGTAAGAGAATAAACAAATGTGTGTATTTGTAAGTTCAAGGTGGCGTCAGAAATCTTCTGCATGTGGGAAGGGTTAATTAAAGATTAAATTATACAGAAAATATGTATATGTACAATTTTCAGAAAAAAGAAACAAGTTAACATTGCACTCTATATCCAGGGGTATTGTAGTTATATGTATATATACAATTTTCAGAAAAGAGAAACAAGTTAACATCAGGGCTCTCACGAGGGGGCGATTTGGGCGAAGTGGTCGCCTAAAAGTTTCTGACTTCGCCCATTCACTCGATCAAAGCGAAGTCGACTTCGCCCAAAATCTCAGTCAAAGCGAAGTTGACTTCGCCGACAATTTTGTCCTAGCATCGGACACTGTTAAAATGATCACGGTCACGCACCATGTCGAATCGATGTAGGCCTATACAGTTCGATATACACAGTTGCGTAATCAGTTATTTGACAACTGAGAGTGTATATCCATTAAAAGCTGAAGAATCGAATCATTTAACACACACAATGACGTAGAACCAATCAAAATCGTGCACTTTAGTCCAATTTGCATAATCAAAGTACCGATTGTCATATCAAATAGTATGACGCCCCCTGATAAAACATTAAATACGTATCCGATGTAAATGAGATGGAAGTCGAATTATGTTTTAACCCTTTCAATAGTATAAATAATATTATGAATCTATTCATGGTTTAATGAGATAATCGTCTTCAATAATTGAGAAAATGAGATTTTTTAGAGTTTTTTTTAGGGGTTTCATAATAAATGCTGTAGCATGGGGGTGTCATACTATTTGGAATTAACCAATCAAAAGACAATACCTCAATTCTACTTGTAAAGAGTGTGCATGTTTAGCCGATACAAATAATTTACGTTGTTTATGACACTTACGACAGACTAATTTACAAAATGCCTGAAACCTTTACACGGCGAGTAAAATGTAGCTTCATTAATTATATTTCGGCGACTTTAGAACACAATGTTCGGATGGCAAACCCGATACAAATAATTTACATTGTTTATGACACTTACGACCGACTTCTTTATAAAATGCCTGACACACGGAATGGCGAGCAAAAGGTAGCTTCATTAATAATTTCTGCGACATTAGAACATAATGTTCGGATCGCAACTACTCTTAGGGAAAAACAATTTTAGAACTTCATGTGATGATCATAATTAAAATAAAATAATAAAACATTCATCTTTGTTTAAGTAAATGTGTTCTATCCCAAACGATGCGATGCGGTTACGACGCGTAACGACACAAAAAGAGATGTAATTTCTCCCTTAAGTCTCCCCACTTCTCCCTAAAGTCTCCCCACTTCGCCCTAAATTGCCCGGAGGGGGAAGTCACTTCTCCCTAAAATTTAAGCCTAGTGAGAGCCCTGAACATTGGACTCTATATCCAGGGGTATTGTAGTTATATGTATATATACAATTTTCAGAAAAGAGAAACAAGTTAACATTGGACTCTATATCCAGGGGTATTGTAGTTGTATGTTTGGATGAAGCTATTAGTGACCAGGGTGACATCATGTCCACCAGCGGTCACCAGATGCTGCATGGGTCCGGCTCATCCATCAACTCAGGGAACCGATGGTTTGATAAAACTTTACAGGTAAGTTACTAACAGAGCTCTTGATTTGGAGAGTATCACATTTTATGAAATCCTTTCCCACATACTGGTACAACAATTCAGCAGCTGAAAATTTCTCTTGAAAATATCCAGACAAAATTGTAAATAATCTCTATACAGTCAAACTTTTCTTAACCATTTCCCTCATTTGGATGCTTTCTGACGCCTCTGCAACAGACAGCTTTTTGAAAACATGGCAACAAAAGAAGAAATTACTCAATTTCTCCTTTTGTCACCATGTTTTCAACTGTATTTAATTATTATACTTTCATTCAAAGGGAGTTTCCAATTGTTTTCGTCGTCTGCTGCAGATTTGCTGTATGTTAGAAAGGGTTAAGCATTCACCCATGGGAGAGCTAAACTGTGGCTGCTTAATTCAAGTCAAATAAAGAAGAAAATGAATTTTGGGTTAATCTTTAAGTTGGCTGCTTTACAGAGGTGAAGGCTAACACAAGTTTGACTGTATATGAAAGAATAATGATTGAAAACAGTTATAAAACATTCTGTCAAAAAGAGGAATTGATTATCATGCGCAGTTTCTCCTTTTGCCACGATGTTTTCAAAGTTCGTCTGCTGTAGAGGCTTCAGAAAGAGTCTGCATGTGAATATGGGTTAATTGATCTCCAATATTAAAGCTTAGAATTTAGATTCTTGAAAATTCCAAAACACACATCATTTCCAAATAATTTTATCTGCAATAAAGGCATTTTTCTTATAGCTTCTAAAATTTTGATAGCCAATGGCTATTTTGGCTACTAGTAGTGTTAACCTAGAGATCCAAAACCTAGACTGTTGGTACTCCAAAGAATAGACTGATTAGACTCACTGACAATATTCTTAATATTTGAGTTGTTATTGGAATGATTCGTTTCATAAGAGAGACATTGTCTGACAAAGGCGTTACTCCTCATTATTTAGGCCTTGAAATTTATCATTGTTTTTGAGTTTTGAGATCAGTTCTCACCATCTCTGACGTAGACAACTTTAAATGCCTCCGGCGCTGATGTGTTTCAAATTTAGAGATAATGTGGGTTAAGGACTTGCAACTCTTAATCATTTTCATACCTCCAATTTAACATGTTACATAACTTTCCATATATTTTTTTGAAACAGACTGCTCTTGTCATGTCACAGTTTTGTTTGAATTGTATTTTATGCAACTTTCAACAGCAATTTCAACATACATTTCTATTATTTAAAAACAGGTTAATTTCATGTTGTATGCAGTTAGTGTGTTAATGAAACAAAATTAAATGAATATTGACCATCATCATTTTCAGTAACCCTTTCGTAACACAACTTTCCATGTTTTTTTTGTACTTTTAACCCTTTTCCACATTCAAGAAATCTGCAGCAGATGACTTTGAACATAATTTGTAAAAAAATGTAAAATCTCTTTAAAAGAGTGGATAATCAATGACCCTTAATTGGAAAACATTGTGGCAAAAGGAGAAATTGCTCATTATGAGCAATTTCTACATTTGCAACAATGTTTTCAAAAGTTGTCTGCTTCAGAGGAATCAGAAAGCGTCTGTATGAGGGAAAGGGTTAACATCATTGATCATATTTAATCTTTGGGGTTACGTGTGAGCCCAACTTTCAGTACTCGAAGTACTTTAATTAAGTTAATGTTTATTATGAAATGCCTTTCTTTTTGTTGTCAGTTTATTGTCGGACAAAATGGGTTCAGCGGATTGAACTATGAACACACCACGGCTGAGGGTCCACCTATCATTTCTATTATGGACCATAGTTTACACTTCATGTAAGTAGTCTCTATCCTGCTGCTGATGTCTCAAAAGGCATATGCACTTGACAAAAGGTAAACCTGACAGGATTAACAAGCATTTAAAAGAAATCAAAGCTTTAAGTCATTCAAAATGCTCTAGAGGGTTATTTTATGTGTCAATTGTGTTGTACATGACTGTATGAGTGTATCTTTATAAAAAATATGGAAATTTGTATAATTGTTTCTGTATTCAGTCTTAAAGTTGAAATAGGTATATAATAAAAAGAAAATTATGTTGCAGTAGCAATACCTGGCTTTCTATTGTCTACTCAGACTGTGGAAAATTTGATATCTATGTTGACCTTCAGTTTCGCGACATATAAATTGTTCCATGCACTTCGTAGTACAATCCAAATCCAGGTATCGATACTGCAACATGATATTCCCGATATATGCCATGTTTTACTTTAACCCTTTCCCTCATATAGATGCTTTTTGACGCCTCTGCAGCAGACATCTTTTTGAAAACATAGTGACAAAAGAAGAAATTGCTCAAAACAAGCAATTTCTCCTTTTGCCACAATGTTTTCAACTTTTCGTCATAGGTTATCCATTCAATTATAGAGATTTTCTATGTTTTGACAAAAGATGTTTAAAGTTGTCTGAGGGAAAGGGTTTAAAGAATGGTTTCAGTTATTCCATGTCCCTGCATATAATGCTTTTAACCCCTTCCCGCATACAGTACAATAAATCTGCAGCAGACAACTTTGAAATGATCAAGTCCAAAATATTATATAAAATTTGTATAACTGATAGTATGAATATTGAATAGAGTTGAAATAATTTTGGAGAATGGAGAAATTGCTCCTTTTGCCACTATGATTTCAAAAGTTGTCTGCTGCAGAGGCGTCAGAAAGCGTCTATATGTAGGAAAGGGTTAAAACTGTTCCTTCCTATCAGTTCAAGTAGATTACTACAATCCAGCATAGTTTTCTCCCTTCAGGTTTAACCCTTTCCCTCATACAGCAAATCTGCAGCAGACGACTTTGAAAACATCTTGGCAAAACAATAAAACGTCTCTATAAATGAAAGTATAATCATTGAATAAAGTTAAAAACAATGTGACCAAAGGGGAGTTTATGCACATCATTGATCCTATCCCATTGCAGAATGAGAAATCTCTCCTTTTTTCACAATGTTTTCAACTCTATTCGATAATCAACTTTTGGTTTCTAGAGATGTTCAACACATTTACCTAGATGTCTATAAAGTTGTCTGCAGATATGATGTAAAGGGGAAATGGTTTAATTGTTCTGTTTACTAAAGGTTTACGGTCACATAACAAGGTCAAATGTATAAACATTTAACAAAAGGAAACTACCAGTAATCTACCCTCTGAGACTAAAAGGAGACTTCTATTTCAGCTCAAATCCTTTTCCAATTTACATTAAATCCACTAATATGGAAAATTCCAATTATTGAATGAAATTGAAAACGTTATGAGCAATTTCTCCTTCTTGCGACAATGTTTTCAAATGACAAATAATTAAATTTTATTATGTTGTATACATCTATTTTTTAGGAAGGGCTATACTTCTGTGAATTGTGGTTAATTATTTGTTTTGGAATAAAAGCTAAAAATGTTTCAGGAATCAGTGTTCTCTTAACAGATAACAGAAAGAAAGTCAATGACAACAACTTTTTATAACTTATTTGTTGGTTATAAAAACATGAAAATTATCTAAGTACATGTGTAAGGGATTAATGAAAACGGTTCATTTTCTGTTACAGAAAAAATGGCAAAGACAACAAACCAGCCAATGGTCTTCCTAAACCTAAACAGCTCCATCTTAAACTCACATCGGACACAGAGAAGGCCATTGAGGCAGCCAAGGATAACTGTGACAGGTGATTATTAACCTTTATATAAATGTATTGGGGGGAAAAAAAGTTTTCTGAGATTTGTTTCTACTAGAAAATTAGTTTAAGCCAAACCCCATTAGTGATGCAGGCTGTCAATCTACAGCTTGGCCAAAAATCTTTATCATGCATGAATTTGGCTGTATTTCAACTTGGGTGCTATACTGTCCTGCAATAGCTCTTTAATAGTGAACTAATTGCCTATATGTCTCTATTTATAGATTGGTGAGTGACCTTGACCTCAATGTGTTCAGTTTTGAAGACTTTGGCAAAAACTTCCCCAAGTCACAAAAACTTAGTCCAGACAGCTTTATACAGAATGCCATACAGCTAGCCTATTACAGGTTTGTAATTCTTTGTTTATTTTTACATATTTCAGACATAATTTGACCCCTTCTCCACTTGCAGACACATTTAAAAAAGAAAACTTTTGAAGAAAAAAAAGAATAATTTCTCCTTTCGCAACAATGTTTTCAAAAATTGTCTGCTGCAAAAGAATATGAAAGCATATGTATGTGGGAAAGGGTTAATAACGTGTTGATACAATTGTTTGGCCTTAATCCTTTCCCTCATATAGACGCGTTCTGATGCCTCTGCAGCAGACTGCTTTTTGAAAACATAGTGACAAAAGAAAAAATTGCACAAAACGTGCAATTTCTTCTTTTGCCACAGTGTTTTCCACTTTTTGTCATAGGTTATCCATTCAACTATGGAGATTTTCTATGTTTTGACAAAATACGTTCAAAGTCATCTGCTGCAGAATTGTTGTATGAGGGAAAGGGTTAAGCACATAGATCGGAGATTATAGTCACATTGGAATATTATTGAATACTTATTCTTTTGAAAATTAGATTTATAAAACTTTGGAGCTTAAACGATAATTATTATCTTTATTTGACAAAGAATTGCAAATGTTGAATTTGTATTTGTATTTTCTTTTAATTAGTTATTATACCCCCTTCAAAGAAGAGGGGGTATATAGGGGTATATGGGAGTCATTGTGTTGGTCGGTCGGCCGGAAGCCATATTTTGTCCAGCCTATTTCTTACAACCATAGGTTGGAATTCAATAACAAATTTCATGAAGCCTCTTTACCAGGAGGAGATGTGCATATTTTAAAGAGGTTACAATTGCATGTTTTTTTACAGAGTTATGGCCCTTTTACTTTTAAAAACGGTGTAGGTCAAGGTGCCGTTTAGGGGGTATTTATCATCTTTAGTGATAGTTCTAGTTTTGTATAAAAAAAAATCTTAAATAGTTTGAATACATTACTAACTATAGGCGAAAATCACAGAAAATACAATATGTGTTTGTGCCACCTTGGCAGGATGCAATATTTTTCAGTCTGTTTGTTATAGTTTCAATTACTGACAGGTTGGTAGGCAACACATGTTTTCCTAGTAATACATTCCCACCTGCAACAAATATGCAGCAGACGACTTTGAAAACATAGTGACAAAACACATGGAAAATCTCCATGAAAGATAGCTTAATTGTTAAATAAAGTTGAAAACATTGTGGCCACCTTTGTTTTCAAAAGTCGTCTGCTGCTATTGCGTCTAAATGTGTCTGCAGGTGGGAAAGGGTTAATACCCATCTTCAGCAGATGACTTGAACAAATTGTGCTACAGTTTTCTCAACTCTTCTCAATAATTTCATTAACATTTTTATAGATAATCTATAATAATAAACTGAACATCACCTGTTGCAGGTCTGTTGTTCGTGGGAAAGGGTTAACACTCTTATGTTATACACATTTTTTCTTAACATTTACTGACTTTTTTACAGGCAACACATTTGTTTCTCTAACAGTCTTTTGCTACAGTTTTTATTAATTATTAGAAACCTGCTGTCTCCGCCTCAATTAGACTAAATAAGCTGGAAATCAAAATACTGTTTTTGTGTTGCTTATTTTGGCTGGCCAAACTACAGTGATCATTCATCTACTGTCTGTCTGTCACATCCGTCATGCTTTCTCTTGACAGGCAATGCATTTGTTCATTTTACTGTGCATATATTTCAAAAACAGAAACCACCTTGAACCAGCTGCCTCCTATGAATCAGCCTCGATTAGAATGTTCCAGATGGGAAGAACGGATACGATAAGATCCTGCTCCATTGAGAGTCTGGCATTTACCAAAGCCATGATGGATAATGTGAAATCAAACAGTCAAAAAGCTGAACTACTGAGGAAAGCCGTACAGAGTCATAAAAACTACACAAATGATGTGAGTGAAATGTGTTGTTTTCCCACATACAACTTATTTGTAGCAGACGACTGAAAATATTTATGCAAAAATTTGGAAACTATAAATGAAAAAGAAATTATTGTACAAAGTTAAAAACATTGTGGCAAAAGAAAAGGTTGTTTTCCAAAATACAACAAATCTGTAGAAGGCGATGTTTGGAAACTTTATAAATGAAGGAGCAATTATTATACAAAGTTAAAAACATTGTGGCAAAAGGATAGGTTGTTTTCCAACATACAACAAATCTGTAGCAGAGATGATATTTGGAAACTCAATAAATGAAAGGGCAATTATTGTACAAAGTTAAAAACATTGTGGCAAAAGGAAAGGTTGTTTTCCCACATACAACAAATCTGTTGCAGATGACATTTGGAAACCATAAAAATGATAGAGCAATTATTGTACTGAGTTAAAAACATTGTGGCAAAAGGAGAATGTCGTCTGTTGCAGAGGTGTCAAAAAGCATCTGTATGTGGGAAATGGTTTCAAGCATTCTCATATGAGCCTCTCCATACAAAAAGCAACATACAAAGATTTGAAATAAGGCCAAATACTTAGGAAATAGATTTCAGTTTTGAGTGATATATCGGATCTTATTTCACGATTTGGAGTTCAGGTATGTAGTAATTAATTACGAAGGCTGAATGGCCTGAGTGATTAATTACAAAACACCTGAACTCCAAATTGGAGATAGTTCTAGTGAACATGTTCATAACTGCTTTATGTTCTAGATCATTCATTAACCATGTTGGAATTAGAAACACAGTCGGTGGCAGTGGTAGTGATGTCAATGATTTGTTTACATCATGTGACTTCGTTCATAAAATGTCAAACCAGCATAGCAACGCATGCGCACTAAGAAACGTAGTATGAAAAATACGCTGAAATGAATTTCAACAGCCAAAAATAGTTCTGGAAGTTTAACTTGATATACTGTATGCCGTGTATGGTATAGAACGCTCACATCCCTCTTCGGGTATAGAAGAGAAATTGTCAATAGTGTTAGAATGTTAAATTGCACACTGGTATATTATGTTATAATCTTATATTATCAGAGGAGTTTTCTAGAGTGTTTGACTCGGTGGTGAAAAGTATCCTGATCAGCTTGTGCAAAGTGGAATCTTTTTCTTTTCATGCAGATTTCTTGTAATTGTTATCAAAATACTCGATTATTGACAATATCATGCATCTACTGACAATATTGTGAACTTTTGTTATTGATTACCGGTAATATAAAATATATGGATTAACCCTTTCCAACACAGATGCTTTCTCACGTCTCTGCAGCAAATAACATTTGAAACATTTTATCCACAGTGTTTACAACTCCATGATTTGACTTGCAAGTAAGTGGTGTTTTTTTAACATTTTCCAAGTGGCCTGCTGTAGATTTGTTTTATGTGAGAAAGGGTTTAGGTTATAATATTTCACACAAATATGTGCCTGCAGGCTGACAATAAAATGCAAAATCTATTTTTACCCTTTCCCGCACACAGATGCATTTAAATGCCTCTGCAGCAGACAACTTTTGAAAACATTGTGCCAAAGGAAAAATGCTTTTAATCAGCAATTTCTCCTTTTTTCCACAATGTTTTCAATGATCATACTTTCATTTATAGAGACTTTTCATATTTTCGCATAGATGCTTTAAAATGATGTCTGCTGCAGATTTGTCTTATGTGGGAAAGGATTAAGATGTATACAGCATGTTACGAATGTCCAACTGCTCATGAAAATGTTCATTATTTCAATGTCTATTCTAGGCAGTCACAGGGAAAGGCATTGACAGACATTTACTTGGATTGAAATTAACAGCTATTGAAAATAAGATGGACATTCCGGCACTGTTTATGGATCCGGCCTACTCTGTCAGTGGAACATTTAAGATCTCTACAAGTCAGGTAAAGTGCAGGTTTAATTGAGAAAGATAGTTTTTATATTCCAAATATAAAACGAAAATGTTATTGACTATTTAACAGTTAATTTTCTACAACAAACTTTACAGCAAACAACTTTTTCCCATTGTGCTTATTGACTTTTTACACGAAGATAACAAACTGATATTTTCCCCACAATATCTCTCTTATGACACACCCAATCATATGTTGTGGTTTTCCAAAATAATTGTTAAACTGATTATAAGAATGTCCACCTTATCTAGATTGTTTTATTGGAGTTTAATTCACTTTTCAGCAATGTTTCAGTTATTGTATCCATGGTGGCCAGTTCACCAAATGTGTGTTTCCTGGCTGTCTCACACCAGTACTCAATACAGCATTCTCTCCAGGCAGCTGGCAACCTTTCGACAGTTAAGTCAATTGGCGGAAGATGATTGATGCTAGTCACAATCGCTTTTGTCGATCACCGGAGAAAAATAAAATGGCCCCTGGATTGATTGCCCTTGTCATTACCACCTTACCAAGTTTTCAAAAGTTCTTCTCATTATAGTTTTGATGTATTATTCTCTATTCAGGTACCTGCCAAATCAGAGTCAGTGTTGTTTTTTGGACCTGTTGTTCCCAATGGCTATGGATTTTGCTACAACCCACAAGAATCACGCATTTTATTTGGAGTTTCTTCCTACAAGTCCAGCAAATCCACACTACCTGCAGATAAAATGGCCGCACTCATCGGTGAAAGCCTAAAAGATATGAGAGACGTTCTAGCAACTAACCTACGGTCAAATTTATAGTGGTTTGAAACTGTTCAATGACGGTGCTTCATATCCCCTTATTTAAATTTATCTGTGTGGTGTGTTTTTGCGTCTTATTGCTTCTTCAGGTTGGCATAAGTTAACCCTTTCCCACATACAACAAATCTGCATCTTCAATAAATACACTTTCATATTTTTGTCTAGATTTTTGTGAAGTCTGCTGCAGATCTGTGGTATGCGTGATAGGGTTAAGTCTGGTGATACGATGCATTTGCGTTTTTGCGGGGTTACCAAAGTCTTCGCATTACTGTACATACAGATGTAATAAAGCTCAAAATTGCCAGACCCAACTCAGATTTTATAGTTGTTTGCTACAGTGGCAATTTAAGACAATTTTTTTATTTACTATCCGAGTGAACACACAAAGTGATAATTTTATGAGTGTCTATGCAACGAGGGAAAAAGACAATATTTGGTGTTCATGAATAGAAAAGTATCGCATGTCTGTGACAGAGCAACTGTCTAAGTACTATTCTTATCAGATATGGTTAGATGTTCAACTATTGAACCATTTCCTATTTGCGGTTGTATCGGCAGTACGCGGCTTTTGAAAATATTGTTGCAAAAATAGATAATTCAACTTTTTCTTTTACCAAAAAGCTTTCAACTTTATTAAAAAATCATACTTTCATTTATTGAGAATTTCCATATTTTAGCCCAGATGTTTTCAAAGATATCTCTTGCACATTTGTTGTATTTGGGAAAAGATAAAATTGAAAACTTAGACATTGTTTATATTTATCTGCAACAGGTATCATAGTCCCCGCTTATTGGTAGGTTCGTTTATATTTATGGGCATGTCTTTGCCGTACATTGATAACTGAGTAGATAAAAACATAGACCTGGAATAGACTGCAAATTTGTGAATACTGATATTGGACTACATTGTTAGCAACTGCAGTTGAATATCATGCATAACAATTAATAAGAAAATAATGTTTAAAATTGTTTTTTTTACCTTCCCACATGTAACAAATCTGCAGCAGATGACTTTCAAAACTACCTGGCAAAGCTATTAAAAATCTCTATAAATTAAAATATAATTATTGAATACAGTTTAAAATATTGTAGCAAAAGAAGACGTTTATTATTAGTATTATTTTCTTTCTGCCACAAAGTTTTCAAAAATCTTCTGTGGTATATGCATCAAAGTGTGTATATTAGTACATGTTGAATTTTTCATACCTGGCTGCAAGGTCCAATTATTTGTGTTATAGGTAATTGGTGCAGCAACCTTATTATACCCCTGAAAAAACAAAATTTGAAGGGGGTATATTGGAGTCACCCTGTGGTTGGTCAGTTGGTCAGTCTGTTGCAAAATTCCTTGTCCGGAACATAACTTGAAAACTACTTGATCGAAATTAATAAAACTTCATACAATGATTCAACACAGTGAGAGGAAGAGCAGTGTACAGGAACCATGACTCATTTTTAGATAGTTATAGAGTTATTGCCCTTTGTTATTTTTTTCTTGTCCCGAGAGTAACCTTAAAACAACTGGATGAAATTTAATAAAACTACAGACAATGGTAGAGCGCAATGAGAGGAAGTGCAGTGTACAAGAACCATACAAGTTATTGCCCTTTGTTACTTTTTTCTTGTCCGGAGAATAACTTTAATCCTTTCCCTCATATAAACGCTTTCGGACGCCTCTGCAGCAGACGGCTTTTTGAAAACATAGTGACAAAAGAAGAAATTGCACAAAAAGTGCAATTTCTCCTTTTGCCACAATGTTTTCCACTTTTCGTCATAGGTTATCCATTCAATTATGGAGATTTTCTATGTTTTGACAAAATACGTTCAAAGTCGTCTGCACAATTGTCGTATGAGGGAAAGGGTTAACACTATTGGATGGAATTTAATAAAAACTACATACAATGGAAGAGCACAATGAGAGGAAGTTCAGTGTACAAGAACTATAACTCTTATTTCAGCTCATTACTGACTCATTGCCCTTTGTTACTGTATTTTATTGTCTGTCGAATAACTTGAAAACTACTGGATGGAATTTAATAAAACTTCATTCAATGGTAAAGCACAATTAGATGGAGTGCAGTGTACAAGAACCATAACTTTATTTTACTTAGTTATGGAGTTATCACACTTTCTTACTTGTCCGGAGAATAACTTTAAAACTACTGGATGGAATTTTCTATCAGGGTGTCATTCGTGGGGGGTATTAATCACATTCAGTGATAGCTCTAGTTGCGTTTTGTTTAAAAGTTGTTAGTGGTGCTCAACTCTTTCCCACATACAGCAAATCTACAGCAGAAATCTTTAACCCTTTCCCACATATTGACGCTTTCTGACGCCTCTGCAGCAGACGGCTTTTTGAAAACGTAGTAACAAAAGAAGAAATTGCACAAAACGTGCAATTTCTCCTTTTGTCACAATGTTTTCCACTTTTAGTCATAGGTTATCCATTCAATAGATATTCAATATAGAGACAAAATATGTTCAAAGTCGTCTGCTGCAGAATTGTCGTATTAGGGTAAGGGTTAAGATAAAAAACAATGGAAAATCTCTGATCTGCTGCAGATGCGTCAAAATATTTGCATGTGGGAAACGATTAAAATCAACTTACCATCTTTAAGAAAACATTAAAGGTTGACCTTAATGGATGATAAAGTGTGCAATTTGTTAATTGTTTTATACGGATTGTTGATATGCAAATATTATTCATTTAAGCTCACCTGTACAAGGTATCTGTACCTCGGACCTATTGTTGTCAGAAATGCATTTTTCACAGACCTTGTAATTTTACTATACCTGTAGTTTGTAAAGTATCACTTCTCCTATTGTCAGTGACTTTTAACTCTTTCCCTCATATGACAATTCTGCAGCAGACGACTATCATATTTTGTCAAAAATAGAAAATCTCTATAATTGAATGGACTAAAAGTGGAAAACATTGTGGCAAAAGGAGAAATTGCTCGTTTTGAGCAATTTCTTCTTTTGTCACTATGTTTTCAAAAAGCTGTCTGCTGCAGAGGCGTCAGAAAGCGTCTATATGAGGGAAAGGGTTAATCCAGGGTCAGGACCTTGACATGACATTGTGCTGTATTAAAAAAAGCAATTCACTCAGTGCCATAAATTCATATCATAAATTCTAGGATCATACAATTTAAAGCTAGAATATTACTGCAAATTTCTAAATCTATGACTTTTGATTCAATTTCACTGATAGGGGTAGAAGTTCTATTAGAAATTTCATAGCAATATCAAACCACAGTCAAATTATGACAGGAATTCATCATGGCATGTTGAAATTTAGTTCGAAGAAACTTACATTTCTCATGTGTAGACGTATTTTGACACCTGTTCCGTAGACGACTTTTGAAAGCATTGTGGCAGAAGGAGAAATTGCCCATTATGAGCAATGTTTCCTTTAACCACAATGTTTTCAACCCTTTTCATATAACTATAAACTTTATCTTTTAGAGATTTTCACTCATTTTGCTTATATGTTTTCAAAGTCGTCTTGTGCTGATTTTTTGTATGTTGGGAAAGGTTAACCTTTTCCCCACATACGACAATTCTGCAGCAGACGACGTTGAACATATTTTGTCAAAACATAGAAAATCTCCATAATTGAATGACTAAAAGTGGAAAACATTGTGGCAAAAGGAGAAATTGCATGTTTTGTGCAATTTCTTCTTTTGTCACTATGTTTTCAAAAAGCTGTCTGCTGCAGACGTCAGAAAGCGTCTATATGAGGGAAAAGGTTAAGGAAAACATAAGAGTGGCACATATAACATTGTTACAGCGGAATCTAATACAATAATACACTCTGCTAGAATACAGACACATGCATTTTGCTTCTTGTATTCAGTTTGTATTTACAATTGGTACATGATAAAATTAGTTACTAGGGAATGTTGTTTTTTATTTCTACAATGCTTTGAAAACATTCTTTAGAATTGTTAGCCAAGGATCATAGTGTCAATTAAGTTATTTATAGAAATACATCAATTAAGACATCAGATTTATAGTAAGAATTTATTTAATATATGATGAAAAGTATTTGTATGGTTTTTGTTAGTCATTTAAATTTAAATCATTGAAACTATTATAATCCTAATAAAGTGTATTGCATACGATCAGTCTTCTTCCTTCTTAGCTCGACTATACAGAGAATATGAGAGCTATTCTATTCGCCCTTGCGTCAGCGTCCGCATCACACCTTGGTTAAGGTTTGTCATGCAAGTACATATATTACACCATAGCTCTGTTACAACTAGATTGTACTGCATGGAAAATTTCTACAAGGCTTCCTAACCATCACAGGTATGTAATTGATCAAGTTATATAACACTTATCTACATATTATGCAAAAAATGGCCTTTTTTAGCTCGACTTTTGAAAAAACGAGAGCTATTGTCATGACCCTGGCGTTGTCATGGTCGTCCGGTTAATGTTTTTTGTTCAGCTCAGCTTTTTTTCTGTATTCTCTCAGTCGAGCGTCTGTGCCGTATGCGGTGCTCTTCTTTACTCTTGTTGAAGTTTAGCGTGCAACTACATTAACTTAATTAAGAGACCATATCTCAGTAATTACTTAATGCAATGCATTGAAACCTTTTATACAACATCTATATAAATAATCAAGTAAGATAACCCTATCTTGTATATTATGGCCCTTTATTATTTGAATGAATGTATATTGTTTTATGGCGCATCGACAGCTACGGTCATTTAGCGCGCAATTAAATTTAATTATTCATGATCCCTGGGTAAACAAACCAGTACTAGGCTAGAAAATGTGCCTTGCCCAAGGGCACTCCACCATGACCGTAGTGCCGCGACTGGGGACCGAACCCGGGACACCCGGTTTCGAAATCCCCGACGCTAACCACTCAACCACAGCGGATTCCCCTTTTTTATTTGAATTAGAAATGCTGGTTATGTGGTTGAATAGTCGGTCGCGCTGTCTTATGGACAGCTCTTGTTATTCCCTTTGTCAAAAATTGTTCCGGGGCTTGGTGTTGCCCTCTGCTGCCCATCCATCATATTTGATTTAAAAAAAAACAATCTCCTGTGATGCATGCAGATGTTATAAACATATTAAATGGTTAGTTGTATTATGACAAGATGCACATGTATAACTGAACACATTCTATGCTAAAATATGAAAATATTTATTTTAATGAGCGTTTTCTCCATTTGCCGCAATGCTATAGAGTTATTTGCATGTGGGAAAGGGTTAAAATGGCAGTCCTAATATTATTGTCCTTTCTCGTTAGAATACGCTGAATAACCAATTATTTTATGATACGTTTGAAATTGTTTATGTTGTAATCAGGCTGAATAAGACTTTCTTTAACCGGTTTAACGCAGTTTTCAACAGTATTTTAAATAGAATAGTAAATAAATCCAGGGCTGCTGGATATCTGCTTTGATATGTTTCCTGTGACTGAATTGGAAATGTCACACAACCGATCCATGACTCGCAGATTACTCATCAAAACCAGGGGAGTACGTCCCTGTCAAAACCAAACAAAGGAAACAAATTCGCAAAATATCATGCAATCGCCTGATCGATTTATGGTCCGATTAAAACGGGTCATCAGTCGGAAAATTCCGCCTAAACTCGACTCTTTCCGAAATTGTTTAAAAATCCGGATTACGAGTTTAGCCGGAGTGATCCGATTCTCGATTAAGAATCAATTAAAGTCGCACCTGCCTACTGGTTACCCATGTTTTACGTTATCGCTTTTCAGTACTGCGGTACGGGCCGATAACCATTTCAAATGGTCGTTATAGTAACGGTGTAAATAATAAACAAGTTTGTACGAATCAGAGCGTGAAAATAAGCGTGATTCAAGTGATCACATGTAGTTGACAGCGTGTAGGTTTTTTGGTTTCCGTGTATAATAGATATATCCCGAAACAGTAAAACAGGTAAGAAGCTTAAGGCTAACTATTTCTAAAAGTTTAAGAAATGAGCGCTTTGAGTTGTTGTTCAAATGCATTCATTTCGTTTATTGTTGACAGTGACACTATCCAAATTATTCGTTATTTCAGACAGGTCATGAATATATATATCGTAAACTGCGCATTATTTCTGGTCTTCGGTTTGAAAGGCGAAACAAGTTTCGTACCTTCCATTATATATATAACCCATAGCTGATAGACGTTCTGAGCTTAGTTGAAATTAGCCCATAAGGTTTACATGCCTACTATCTAATTAATAATATATATATATATATACATGTATTCTTAACCCTTTCCCTCATACGACAATTCTGTAGCAGACGACTGAACATATTTTGTCAAAAAATAGAATATCTCTATAATTAAATGGATAACCTATGACTAAAGTGGAAAACATTGTGGCAAAAGGAGAAATTGCTTGTTTTGAGCAATTTCTTCTTTTGTCACTAGGAATCCGCTGTGGTCGAGTGGTTGGCGTCGGGGATTTCGAAACCGGGTGTCCCGGGTTCGATCCCCAGTCGCGGCACTACGGTCATGGTGGAGTGCCCTTGGGCAAGGCACATTTTCTAGCCTAGTACTGGTTTGTTTACCCAGGGATCATGAATAATTAAATTTAATTGCGTGCTAAATGACCTTAGCTGTCGATGCGCCATAAAACAATATACATTCATTCTTTTGTCACTGTTTTCAAAAAGCGTCTATATGAGGGAAAGGGTTAAAAGATCTATCAGCTGATACATATATATGTAAATGGGAACTTGTTCCTCTTACTGTTTTCCGAGCCTCAGTTACAGTCAGTAGCGATGAGGGCTGTCAATCCAGGAGTTGTGAGTTTGAACCCCAGCTCGGCAAACATTATATCTGACGTTTGACAAAAGTCAATGCCACAAGTCTCATTTTTTTCAACTAATGGGCTTATAGTCTATGTGGAATGGCATCCAGTTGCTTGTAAAGTCTTGTGAAATAGTCAGGACACACATGAATAACATGTATGACTGAAAACATGTTCAAAACAGCTTTAAACCCCAATCAATCAATCAATCAATGCTGTTACTGTTTAATGTTCATTAATAAAACTTAAAAAAGCATGTCAACGATTCAATGAATACACTGTTACATGTGATCTATGATCCTATCATAATATGGTTCATTACTGACTTTCAACTTATTCAAACATGTCTGAATATATTTTAATGCTTTCCGACAAAAAAGTACAACTATTAAATCTATATCAAACAACTTTGAAAACGTCAAGGTAAACTTGTCACTCAATGTGGAAAAATCCCTAGAAATAAGAGTGTAATTACTGCATATAGTTGAAAAGATTGTGGCAAATGGAGAAATTGTACACAAAATTGGTTCAAGCAGTCAAAGGGTTTAACCCTCCTATGTTGTGGGTTTTTAAAAAGAGTTGTCTCAGTGAGCAAATATGTTCAAGTACCCACAAGAGTATTAAGAGAGATAGGACAGTGACCCATTTAATCCTCCTTGTCCAGTCAACTATGAATAGTTAGGCCAGTATTTTCTCCTCGGTAGTGTAGTGGTAGATTGTCCCCTTCAGGTGCGGGAGGTTGTTAGTTTGATCCCCAGCTGGGTCATACCAAAGACTTAAAAGATGCTGCCCTCCTTGGCGTTCAAGGTTGTGGGTTAGCATTATGACTGACTGGCGTTAGTATGAATGGACCAGTAGTACTGGTAACTTATCCATTAAATGCCATGATATAACTGAAATAGTGTGAAAGTAGTGTAAAACACCAAACAATCAAACTTTCTTCTACATTTTTAGCTTCAACACCAAAGCATCAAAATGAGTATGGCTGAAGTTGAACTCAAAACAATGGATGAATCGCCACAGACCCAGCTCCCCGGAGAGGTTGACCCTACAATTGAGACCTCTTCTGGCAGTGGTGGGGACTCGGAGAGTGGCGTAGATGGAGTGGAAAACCAGGCCTATAGTCAAAATGAGGAACCCCAGGTTCCGTCCGGTCCTCCACCTTTAACTTATGTGGATTTTGTGCCTCTCCTTTTGGAGACAGCTGCATCCAGTGCTGATGCACCAAGATATTCTGAATTCGGGTATGAACACCTTTTTTTTTTCAAACAAAAGAATTTTCACTTATTTCTGTGTCGCCTTTTACTTACTGACATATTGGCAGGTGACACATTTGTTCCTTGGAATATATATTCTTATTTCTTTTTGAAAACATAGTGACAAAAGAAGAAATTGCTAAAAACGAGCAATTTCTCCTTTTGCCACAATGTTTTCCACTTTTAGTCATAGGTTATCCATTCAATTATAGAAATTTTCTATTTTTTGACAAAATATGTTCAAAGTCGTCTGCTGCAGAATTGTCGTATGAGGGGAAGGATTAAGTCAATGACTTATAGATTTATTATTCTACAATGATACAGCGTACAAGCAGAGCAAATGTTTCCCCTCCAATGACCAGTGCTAGACATTTTAAAACCTGAAGCTTATAATTAAGAGTAGACACTGGAAAAGTAGTACTAAGGTTTCTCGAACAAGGAATTAATGATTATCACTTGTGATGGAATTTTCCATATTAACCCTTTGCCTCATATAGATGCTTTCTAATGCCTCTGCAGCAGACGGCTTTTTGAAAACATAGTGACAAAAGAAGAAATTGCTCAAAACGAGCAATTTCTCCTTTTGCCACAATGTTTTCCACTTTCAGCCATAGGTTATCCATTCAATTATAGAGATTTTCTATTTTTTGACAAAATATGTTCAAAGTCGTCTGCTGCAGAATTGTCGTATGAGGGAAAGGGTTAACTCTTTCCCACATACAAGAAATCTGTTGAAGATGACTTTAAACAAATCTAGGCAAACATGCAGAAAGTTTCTATAAATTTATGAAAGTATAATCATTGAGTAGAATTGAAAACATTGTGGCAAAAGGAGATTTTTTTTTCTTTTATCACAAAGTTTTCAAAAGTCGTCTACTGGGAAAGACAGAGCTCTAGATAAGGGACGATTTGCATGTTCTGAAATCATTTGACCCTAAAACCCTATGTTGTGGGTACTCAAAAGAATCGTCTCGGTGAGAAAAAATTGAAAAGTTCAATGGTAAGTAAGTTCTGTTATTTCTATTTTAAAACTCTTTTGCAGCACGGTTCTGGAGCAAGCTAACCAATGGTTGAAAGGTAATCAGGACTTCCTGGCAATGAAATTGGAGTCAGTTATTAAAAGACTTGAAGCCAAAGATGTCCTGAATATGGAAGGAGTGATAGATCAGGAATCAAGTTTTGGCATCAATAAATATGTTAGATGTCTCAGGTATGCAGTGCTCTAGATAAGGGGCTTTCTTCTTTTTCCAAAATCCTTATCTTGACCCCACAATACTTTTACTGAAGGTACTTTAAAGAATCGTTCAACTTCTTCTTCTCTTTCCACCTGTCTACACTGTCACAACGGCGGTGGCACGTCAATAGAGGACGCCATCTTCTTCAGTTCCACCATTTTGCTGTACGTTTGTATACAGACCACAAACATTTCCTCTGGTGCTCTAGCACCCTTTCCCTCATATAGACGCTTTCTGACGCCTCTGCAGCAAACGGCTTTTTGAAAACTGACAAAAGAAGAAATTGCTCAAATTTTCAATTTTTTAATAAAATATGTTCAAAGTTGTCCCTTTATGAGGGAAAGGGTTAAAAAAAAATGTTTGTAAAAGAGCTTAAGATTTTGCTTTCAATGATTTCTGAAACCTTCTGCAGCAGAATTGCAAAGATATCTGTGTCAGTTTATACGCTTTCCCACATACAGACACTATCCGAGGTGCCTGCAGCAGACGACATTTGAAAACATCCTGACAAAAGGAGAAATTGCTCATAATGTTTTCAGCTCTATTCATTAATAACACTTTCATTAACGCTTTCCCTCATATAAAAGCTTTCAGTCGCCTCTGCAGCAGACGGCTTTTTGAAAACATAGTGACAAAAGAAGAAATCGCACAAACATGCAATTTCTCCTTTTGCCACAATGTTTTCCACTTTTCGTCATAGGTTATCCATTCAATTATGGAAAATAGATTTTCTATGTTATTACAAAATACGTTCTAAGTCTTCTGCTGCAGAAGTGTCGTATGAGGGAAAGGGTTAATAAAGATTATCTAAGGTTTTGCATAGATGTTTGAACAGTTAACTGCTGCAGATTTAGTGTAGGTTGGAAACGGTTGTATTTCTGATTATTTTCTGCAAAAATAGGTCCACTGCATAAACAATTTTTTTAATTTTCAATAGCTCCTGGAAGATCAATGGTTTTTACTTTTTGTTATCCCCCGCCTATGAAATAGGGAGGGGGATATTGAAATGGCGTTGTCCGTCCGTCCGTCCTTCCTTCCGTCCTTCCGTCCGTCCGTCACCTGCATTTTCTCAGTAACTAGCTGGTAGAATTTCATGAAACTTAAAATAAATATGAACCACTATACTGGGATGATGCCCGTCCAATTTTTTTTTTGATTAGTCAATTTTCCTTGGAGTTATTGCCCTTGATTATTTGAAAATCTACGTTTTCAGCCATTTCTCAGTAACTAGCGGGTAGAATTTCATGAAACTTAAAATAGATATGAACCACTATACTGGGATGATGCCTGTTCAATTTTCATTTGGATTAGTCAATTTTTCTTAGAGTTATTTCCCTTGATTTATTAAAAAATAATCGTTCGCAGCCGTTTCTCAGTAACTAGCGGCTAGAATTTGATGAAACTTGAATGTAATATTAACCAACTTCCTGCCATTATTCCCCTCCAACTCTTTTTTGGATTCCTTATTTTTTTTTAGAGTTACTGCCCCTGATTTATTAAAAAATCCACGCCTACAGTTATTTCTCAGTAACTAGCTGCTAGAATTTGATGAAACTTGAATGTGATATGAACCAACATCCTGCAATGAACTTCTGAATAAATATGGTATCAAATAATTTACATTTATTATAACACTGTCTGATACATAATTATCCATGCATTTTAGCTCCACTTTAAGAAGAGTAAAGATATCTATTGTATTTGTGTCACTGTTGGTTTAAGAAGCAAAACCTAGTATTCACATTTTTCCTGTGTTATTTAAGAAATAACGAATAACACCCCTTTAGTTTTGTAATATTGATTATTAACTCTTTCACCGCATAAATACTCTGTTGAAAATAGTGCAGTTCCAGATAAGACGCCGCTTTTAAAGGTGGCTCTTATCTTGGACTGCACTATTTTGCAATAATTGATGTTCCCGAGTAAGCAGTTTCGGAAAATACAGTTTTATTTAATCGTCCCTCTGATTTATTTCGTTAACATATTTTATCATAAAGTAATCCCAGTCGATATTTTATAATTTGGCGCGGAACGGGATAAACCAGTGTCATAACTTTATTCTTTCCCCTTGATCTTGTGCGAAGAAGTTGAAATTTAAAGGTCAATTGCACATTAAACATAAAGACCTTCATGCACAAACAAGCCATCAATTACAAACAAGCCATCGTTGGCGGGGGATATCTTTTCACTGAAAATGCTTGTTTTTTCTCCTTTTCAGATTATGGTTGTCACCAAGGGAAGACCCAAACATTCCTGTACAAGAGATTAGTCATGTGACCATGGTCCCTGATGCTACAGATGGCAGCGACGGGACAGCGGAACAACTCATGGCCTTGTTTACCCCGTCAAAATTTAAGACCAACGCATCCTCCCCATCGTACTGTGGTTTGGTAGAAACCATGGATAAACTGAACAAATTTCTCAAGAAAAAACCCATTCCAGGTTAGTATTGTTTAAACTTATTTATTTTACATTGATTGCGAAACAAGCTTTCAGCTTATTATAATCATGCTTGATGTCTGCCGCTATTCACGTGATTGATGTGGTAAACCTCAAAGGCAGAACCTGGGACCTTTGGTATCAGGGGCTGATGCTCTACCACTCCATGACTGTCTTACACTGTAAGTGAACAAATTAACCAATTCCCTGATAGAGTAGACTATTGAAGCCTCTGCAGTAGAGATCTTTTAAAAAGAGTGGGAAAGGGAGATATTGTTCACAATGAGCAATTTTTCCTTTACCCACACTGTGATCATACTTGAAGTTTTGGAGATTTGTTCTGGTGTTTTCACATCACTCCTTTATTATTTCAATCATTTATATTAACCTTTTCCCTCATACAACAAATTTGCAGCAGACGACTTTGAAATCGTCTCGACAAAAAAAGGAATATTTCTACAATTGATAGTATAATGATTGAATCGAGTCGAAAACATTGTGGCAATAAGGAGAAATTGCTTGTTTTGAGCAATTTCTCCTTTTGTCACAAGGTCTTCAAAAGTCCTAATGGCATTGCAGAGGTGCAGAAAGCGTCTTTATCAGGAAAAGGGTTAACTAGTTCAATTTTTGGCCGGATTGCTCTAGCAATTCCATCTATAGATTGGCGATGTCTGTCTGTCTGTTCGTCAAGATTTTGGTTAAAGTTTCAGGTTGAGGCAAAATCTCAGCACTGGAAAGGGTTACAAACTTGAAACTTTGCCTGAAGGTAACCAGTAACAAGTTCTATTGATTTCTATGGTTACTTTGACCTTGGTTTGTTGATTCTCCAGGTCAAATTGCCGACAATCCGGCCTTATATATACCGTCTTCAACGGTTTCTTGTAATATACAACACAATCTGCAGCAGACGATTTTCTAAATATCTGAAATAAAATATTGAAAATCACAATAAAGGAAAGATAAATACTTGAATAAAGTTAATAACATTGTGAGCAATTTCTCCTTTTGCCCCTCAGTTTTCATAAGTTGTCAGCTTCATTTGAGTCAAAAGCTTCATCAAGTAGAAAGCTTTTTATTGGAATATTGATGTTGTTCAGGTAGGCAGAATGTCTAAGCATCAAACTTTCATCTCCGCTCAATATCATGCGTCATTCGTCTTCCACCAATGGACTTAGTCTATGTGGAAAAGCAGCCAGTTGCTTGGGAAGATTGTTGTGTGGAGTACTGGTGTGAGAAAACCAGGAAATGCATGAGTAGGTGAACTGGCCGCCATGATATAACTGAGAAATTTCTAAAAACGGCGTTAAACCCCAATCAATCAATATCTTTCTTTATACTAGACTTATTCTAGTAAAACTTTGTAGAAACGTAGCTAACACTAATGGAGGATTGTATTTAGGATCTTTCTGGTCAAGCTTTAGGTCACTGTTACTAAAAATAGATCATAATTATGTGATGGAAGACAAATGATGGGGGTCACAATGACTGTTGTCAAACATGGGAAAGAATGGACTGACAAGCCCACACCGCTACCCACTGAATGACTGGAGCTTGGCCTGAAAAATAGTTAGATAGTATTACATAAAAGTGCTTCTCTATGTTTGTTTCAGGTTCGGTAATGAACGTAGAGATAGTGAAGATTAAGTATGAAGAGGCGAGTGATAAATGTGTGGATTCAGAGAAGACTTGTTGGGTGGACTGTGGGAAGATGGATCGTATCTACGTTCACTCAATACGAATCTTTTATCTCATCGGAAAACCCACATTTGAGGTGGTTGGTAAGTTTTATAGAGCTCATCCAACTTTGAACCTTTCACATGGGAATTTCATCAGGAGTAATATTTATGAGCAACAAACGAGTTCTTCCCGTATTCAAAGTTCATATATGTATATATACTAATAACTCTTTCCCACATGTAAACGCTTTCGGAGGCCTCAGCAAAAGGCAACTTTTGAAATCATTGTGGCAAAAGGAGAAATTGCTCATCATGAGCAATTTCTCCTTTTGCCTCAATGTTATCAAATCTTTTTAATGATCATACTTTCATTTATTGACATTATCCATAGTTCTGTCCAGATATTTTTTTTAAAGTCATTTGCTGCACTTTTCTTGTATTTAGGAAAGAGTTCATGGAAGGTAATACTCATTTCTAGTTTATATTTTGATACAATAAGCTATGTTAACAATGTTTTTTTTGTATGTGAAAGTGTTTTGTGACATTGGTGGTAACGTTATTTATGTGACATTGGTGGTAACGTTATTTATGTGACATCATTTCATGTCTTCCGGGAAACGGATACCTTCCCATGGAATTATTCCTCTCTAGGAAGTTATGGATTTTCCCATACGGGGATACCTAAATATTTATACACATATTCAAAGTATAAAATATATCAATACAATACATTGGTCAGCTAAGAGAAATTATCATTTGCAATATATTTCAAACTTTTTAACCTCTCCAGCTTGCAGGTGCATTTTAAGGCATCCACAGTTATTGACTTTTGAAAATATTGTAGTAAAAGAAGAAATTGATCATCACAAGAAATTTATCCCTCTGACAAAATGTTTTTAAATCTTTAAATTATCAATAATAAATCTACTGCTGCCATAATGAGCTCATTATAAGCAAGTTCTCCTTTTGCCGCTATGTTTTCAAATACATTCAATAGTTATATATAACTGTCATTTAACTGACTTTTTCAATGACTTCTGCTTCTTGTTTCCAAACCAGTCTGCTTCAGATTTGCTGTATGTATGTAGGAAAGGGTTAAACATGTAATAAAACGATGTTGTTTTCCAGGTTACCATGATGAAGTACCAGTATGTTTGAACAACTGGGACACCATGACCAAAATGAGATTCTGTCCATATACAACTCTCCTTCAAAGGGCAAACAAATGGTTAAAAACACAAACAGTAAGTAAGAAAACAGTCTAGAGTAACCTACCTCTTCTATTTCATTAACCCTTTCCCTCATACGACAATTCTGAAGCAGACGACTTTGAACATTATTTGTCAAAATATAGAAAATCTCTATAATTGAATGGATAACCTATGACTAAAAGTGGAAAACATTTTGGCAAAAGGAGAAATAGCTCGTTTTGAGAAATTTCTCCTTTTGTCACTATGTTTTCAAAAAGCTATCTGCTGCAGAGGCATCAGAAAGCATCTATATGAGGGAAACTGTTAAAGGGTGAGGCATACACCAACAATGGTTGCGCCCTTTGGTGTAGGAAGCAAAGGCTGTAGAGACAACCTTTTTATGTGGACCAAGCTGGTTTAAAAAAGAAAGTCCGATATTGTGAAACCCTTGGCGGGGGTGTCTGTATCGTCACAAAACTTTAACCATACCTCATTACTCAAATACAGGTCAACATTTTCAAATGAAACATGGTACACATGTTCCTGGGAACAATACACATTTCTATACCAAGTCACATCACTCTACCTTAAATCATTATTCAGTAATGCCCCTTGTTTCACTTATAAAAAAGCAGACAAGCTTTGGCATTCGCTTGCGGCGCTCTTGTTTGAATTTTAAACGATTGAACTACAACAATATTCAATATGATATTATGATATAATATATTAATTGTGATAATAAAGATATTTTTTCCATTTATTTTCAGGGTATTAAAGTAATAAATATGCAAACAGTTGATGTCATAGCAGAAAGGGCAAAAGAGGGTAAGTTTGTTTTAACTCTTAAAGCTTCATTAGTACATTGACCAGATTTGTACCAGTGACTCTTAAAGCTTTATTAGTACATTGACCAGATCTGAACCAGTGACTCTTAAAGCTTCATTAGTACATTGACAAGATTTGTACCAGTGACTCTTAAAGCTTTATTAGTACATTGACCAGATCTGAACCAGTGACTCTTAAAGCTTCATTAGTACATTGACCAGATTTGTACCAGTGACTCTTAAAGCTTTATTAGTACATTGACCAGATCTGAACCAGTGACTCTTAAAGCTTTATTAGTACATTGACCAGATTTGTACCATTGTCTCTTAAAGCTTTATTAGTACATTGACCAGATTTGTACCAGTGACTCTTAAAGCTTTATTAGTACATTGACCAGATCTGAACCAGTCACTCTTAAAGCTTTATTAGTACATTGACCAGATTTGTACCAGTGACTCTTAAAGCTTTATTAGTACATTGACCAGATTTGTACCAGTGACTCTTAAATCTTTATTAGTACATTGACCAGATCTGAACCAGTGACTCTTAAAGCTTTATTAGTACTTTGACCAGATCTGAACCAGTGACTCTTAAAGCTTTATTAGTCATTGACCAGATTTGTACCAGTGACTCTTAAAGCTTTATTAGTACATTGACCAGATCTGAACCAGTGACTCTTAAAGCTTCATTAGTACATTGACCAGATTTGTACAAGTGACTCTTAAAGCTTTATTAGTACATTGACCAGATTTGTACCAGTGACTCTTAAAGCTTTATTAGTACATTGACCAGAACTGAACCAGTGACTCTTAAAGCTTATTAGTACATTGACCAGATCTGAACCAGTGACTCTTAAAGCTTTATTAGTACATTGACCAGATTTGTACCAGTGACTCTTAAAGCTTTATTAGTACATTGACCAGATCTGAACCAGTGACTCTTAAAGCTTTATTAGTACATTGACCAGATCTGAACCAGTGACTCTTAAAGCTTTATTAGTACATTGACCAGATTTGTACCAGTGACTCTTAAAGCTTTATTAGTACATTGACCAGATCTGAACCAATGACTCTTAAAGCTTTATTAGTACATTGACCAGATTTGTACCAGTGACTCTTAAAGCTTCATTAGTACATTGACCAGATCTGAACAAGTGACTCTTAAAGCTTTATTAGTACATTGACCAGATTTGCACCAGTGACTCTTAAAGCTTCATTAGTACATTGACCAGATCTGAACCAGTGACTCTTAAAGCTTTATTAGTACATTGACCAGATCTGAACCAGTGACTCTTAAAGCTTTATTAGTACATTGACCAGATTTGTACCAGTGACTCTTAAAGCTTTATTAGTACATTGACCAGAACTGAACCAGTGACTCTTAAAGCTTATTAGTACATTGACCAGATCTGAACCAGTGACTCTTAAAGCTTTATTAGTACATTGACCAGATTTGTACCAGTGACTCTTAAAGCTTTATTAGTACATTGACCAGATCTGAACCAGTGACTCTTAAAGCTTTATTAGTACATTGACCAGATCTGAACCAGTGACTCTTAAAGCTTTATTAGTACATTGACCAGATTTGTACCAGTGACTCTTAAAGCTTTATTAGTACATTGACCAGATTTGTACCAGTGACTCTTAAAGCTTTATTAGTACATTGACCAGATTTGTACCAGTGACTCTTAAATCTTTATTAGTACATTGACCAGATCTGAACCAGTGACTCTTAAAGCTTTATTAGTACTTTGACCAGATCTGAACCAGTGACTCTTAAAGCTTTATTAGTCATTGACCAGATTTGTACCAGTGACTCTTAAAGCTTTATTAGTACATTGACCAGATCTGAACCAGTGACTCTTAAAGCTTCATTAGTACATTGACCAGATTTGTACCAGTGACTCTTAAAGCTTTATTAGTACATTGACCAGATCTGAACCAGTGACTCTTAAAGCTTTATTAGTACATTGACCAGATTTGAACCAGTGACTCTTAAAGCTTTATTAGTACATTGACCAGATTTGTACAAGTGACGATTAAAGCTTTATTAGTACATTGACCAGATCTGAACCAGTGACTCTTAAAGCTTTATTAGTACATTGACCAGATTTGTACCAGTGACTCTTAAAGCTTTATTAGTACATTGACCAGAACTGAACCAGTGACTCTTAAAGCTTATTAGTACATTGACCAGATCTGAACCAGTGACTCTTAAAGCTTTATTAGTACATTGACCAGATTTGTACCAGTGACTCTTAAAGCTTTATTAGTACATTGACCAGATCTGAACCAGTGACTCTTAAAGCTTTATTAGTACATTGACCAGATCTGAACCAGTGACTCTTAAAGCTTTATTAGTACATTGACCAGATTTGTACCAGTGACTCTTAAAGCTTTATTAGTACATTGACCAGATCTGAACCAATGACTCTTAAAGCTTTATTAGTACATTGACCAGATTTGTACCAGTGACTCTTAAAGCTTCATTAGTACATTGACCAGATCTGAACAAGTGACTCTTAAAGCTTTATTAGTACATTGACCAGATTTGCACCAGTGACTCTTAAAGCTTCATTAGTACATTGACCAGATCTGAACCAGTGACTCTTAAAGCTTTATTAGTACATTGACCAGATCTGAACCAGTGACTCTTAAAGCTTTATTAGTACATTGACCAGATTTGTACCAGTGACTCTTAAAGCTTTATTAGTACATTGACCAGAACTGAACCAGTGACTCTTAAAGCTTATTAGTACATTGACCAGATCTGAACCAGTGACTCTTAAAGCTTTATTAGTACATTGACCAGATTTGTACCAGTGACTCTTAAAGCTTTATTAGTACATTGACCAGATCTGAACCAGTGACTCTTAAAGCTTTATTAGTACATTGACCAGATCTGAACCAGTGACTCTTAAAGCTTTATTAGTACATTGACCAGATTTGTACCAGTGACTCTTAAAGCTTTATTAGTACATTGACCAGATCTGAACCAATGACTCTTAAAGCTTTATTAGTACATTGACCAGATTTGTACCAGTGACTCTTAAAGCTTCATTAGTACATTGACCAGATCTGAACAAGTGACTCTTAAAGCTTTATAAGTACATTGACCAGATTTGCACCAGTGACTCTTAAAGCTTCATTAGTACATTGACCAGATATGCACCAGTGACTCTTAAAGCTTCATTAGTACATTGATCAGATGTGAACCAGTGACTCTTAAAGTTTCATTAGTACATTGAAAAGAGTTGTACCATTGTCTCTTAAAGCTTCATTAGTACATTGAAAAGATTTGTGCTAGTGACTGTTCAAGCTTCATTAGTACATTGATCAGATGTGAACGAGTGACTCTTAAAGTTTCATTAGTACATTGAAAACATTTGTACCAGTGACTCTTAAAGCTTCATTAGTACATTGACCAGATCTGCATCAGTGACTCTTAAAGCTTTATTAGTACATTGACCAGATATGCACCAGTGACTCTTAAAGCTTTATTAGTACATTGACCAGATCTGAACCAGTGACTCTTAAAGCTTTATTAGTACATTGACCAGATTTGTACCAGTGACTCTTAAAGCTTCATTAGTACATTGACCAGATCTGAACCAGTGACTCTTAAAGCTTTATTAGTACATTGACCAGATTTGCACCAGTGACTCTTAAAGCTTCATTAGTACATTGACCAGATATGCACCAGTGACTCTTAAAGCTTCATTAGTACATTGCTCAGATGTGAACCAGTGACTCTTAAAGTTTCATTCGTACATTGAAAAGATTTGTACCATTGTCTCTTAAAGCTTCATTAGTACATTGAAAATATTTGTACCAGTGACTCTTAAAGCTTCATTAGTACATTGATCAGATGTGAACCAGTGACTCTTAAAGTTTCATTAGTACATTGAAAAGATTTGTACCAGTGACTCTTAAAGCTTCATTAGTACATTGACCAGATCTGCACCAGTGACTCTTAAAGCTTCATTAGTACATTGATCAGATCTGCACCAGTGGCTCTTAAAGTTTCATTAGTACATTGACCAGATCTGAACCAGTGACTCTTTAAGCTTCATTAGTACATTGACCAGATCTGAACCAGTGACTCTTTAAGCTTCGTTAGTACATTGACCAGATTTGCACCAGTGACTCTTAAAGCTTCATTTATTATACTTAGTTGCTGTCCTGCTTCAGATGGTGACTGTTACCTACATGTTCTGCTTCAATGACTTTTTATTGATAAATTCCCTTTCCTTCATTCTAACACTTTATGTCACCTGTGTATATGATTTATGGAAACATTGTGGCAAAAGGAGAAATTGCTTATGATGAGAAATTTCCCCTTTAGCCTCAAAGTTTTCAATTCATGTTAATGAGCGATTTCTCCATTTGCCACAATGATTTCAACTCTATTTGTCACGATGATATCAAAAGTCATCTGCTGCAGAGGCATCAGAAAGCGTCTGTATGAGGCACAGGGTTTATGAATACAATTCTATTGTAGGTCAAGCCAAGGTACACTCAGAGATGTTAGGTCTGGTAGAGCCTGCTAACCAGGATATGCAACTAGCCAGGGTTCTAAGAATATTCCATGTTCGGGTACGTTAATATTCTAGTGTCTTCTAGGAACTTCCGAACGCTTTACAATGAGATAGCAAGCAGGCATAAGCATGCATTGACCAATCTAGATCTTGGCTTCTCATAAATTCACAGAGGATTTTTTTTTGTTTACTTGTTGATAGTACTTTAACCCTTTCCCTCATAGAGACGCTTTCCGATGCCTCTGCAGCAGACAGCTTTTTGAAAACATAGTGACAAAAGAAGAAATTGCTCGTTTAGAGCAATTTCTCCTTTTGCCACAATGTTTTCCACTTTTAGTCTTAGGTTATCCATTCAATTATAGAGATTTTCTATTTTTTGACAAAATATGTTCAAAGTCGTCTGCTTTGGAATTGTCGTATGAGGGAAAGGATTCACTTCTTATCTATACATTTTCTTCTAATGCACTATAAATAACCATTAATGTCAATGCACCCAAATCACTATTCATTTAATCCTTTCCCACATACAAATATGTAGCAGAACAACTTTGAAAACCGCAATATTAAAGTATGGTATATTTCTATAAGTGCAAGTATAATTAGTGAAAAGAGTTGAAAAAGTTGTCTGCTGCAGAGGCACCAGAAAGCATCTATACAGAGCCCGCGCTGTTATTGCGACTTTTGCCAAATGCGAAAATTTTAAAGAAGTGGATAACTTAGCATGGTCTCAAGGTTTGGTGTTAAGGGGAAAACAATGTTTTACACTGTTACAAACTGTTTCATTTTTGGTTTTTGCCAATTTGTAAATCCTAAATCAAATTGATGCGCCCTTTTCCTTTAATCCGGGTTCCTGTATGGCTCGCAGTTTATGTCACTTCAATACAAATACACTAGGTGTTTCTTTTTTTTTTTTGTGGCTAAGCGGATAATTGAAGCATGGCTATCAATGAATATTTATTACCGTTTTGGTGGCTAAACAGATAATTGAAGCATGGCGTATCAATGAATATTTATTACCGTTTAATTAGTTGCACAAGATTAATTTCACATCTAAATTAGCGAATAAAAAAAATAAGTTTGTCAGCCTCGTTCTGAATACCGATATGGGAATGCTATAACACTGGTGCCCCATAACATGTTGTCTGATGCACAAGTATTAAATATTATGGTCAACTATTATTTACTTGATTATTGATGCTTGTTTGTAATGAAACTGGATAATTTATGTCTGACTTTACTCTACCTGTTCCTCACTCGTATTCGAAATTTTTTGTCTTTATTAAATTATTTCTCATGAGTCTTGGACCGGATTATACTGGTAGTTATGACCTGTTATTGTAATTCAACTTCTGTTTTTTTTCACCGAAAAATGTATGTAATTTTTTCACCTTTGAAAATGTTTATCAATTTAATTACAGAATTCTATCTTATCTGTCTTTTTTAGTCAAACTTAAACTATCACTGGACTTAACAGACATCAAAACGTATATCTATATATTTTATTTTTAATTAAAAAGTTGTTATAAAAGAAGCAAACATAGGAAACAATTTGTTGCCAGTTGCAAAACATTTGGCTTCAAATGGCAAATTATTTGGCTCTCATGTCCAAATAATGGAGAAAAATATTTTTTAACCAAGCTCAGGGCCTGATTGATGTGGGAAAGGGTTAAATTTCAATATCTCTAAAATACCAGACCTTCACTGCAGTACCAAATGCCATCCTATTATAGGTCGTCTTGGAACGACCTTTACGTAAGCCAATCAAATTGTCACCTACAAATTTGTTACGTATGATCAGGGGAGATAACCCGTATAATTGAAGGAGATATCGAAGGAGTGATGGCAGGGTGTTTGAATTGTAAAGTCACACCTTTGATAGGATAACAGAGCATTGGTTGTATCATGTGATTTCATTGGACAGAAAAAGGAACACCTGTTAATGCATATTAAGGGTCAATTTCACGACTGTTTATGCAGTGTAGTCGCATCCAATATATGCATAGCAAAATATTTTGGTCTGATTTTAATGTCATTGCTCATATGTGTGATGTTTGCTCAATTAGTCATTTCTTTACTTAAAACAGGAACCCAAATCAGATGGAAAACCGTATGAATCCATCAATTTAACATCAAGACTGTTTGTGCCAGCTCGTCGTGGGGATTGGGGCAAAGATACAGAATCCTTCTCAAAGACGATGCAGAGGGTTATCCGATGGCTCCAACTTACGAGTAAGTGCTCAAACACACATCTTTAACCCGTTACCTCATAATGACGCTTTCTGACGCCACTGCAGCAGACAGCTTTTTGAAAACATAGCGACAAAAGAAGAAATTGCTCAAAACGAGCAATTTCTCCTTTTGCCACAATGTTTTCCACTTTTAGTCATAGGTAATCCATTCAATTATAGAGATTTTCTATTTTTTGACAAAATATGTTCAAAGGTGTCTGCTGCAGAATTGTCGTATGAGGGAAAGGCTTAATAAGCTCTATACCCATATAAGGATAGATTCAACCTTGAACCCTTTCCCACATACAACAAATCAAAATAACAACCACATTTATCTCTCATCATTTCAGATGTTCCCATATTTGGTATCGAGACAGTGCGCCATCCGTTTACTCCAGAGAGCTATGGACTGGGTATAAAGGAAGATTGTACGTCCGTGTCGTTGATCGCCCACTCAGGAAGACATTACATCAACACTATCAGGTAATAATTGATATAGTAAATAACCCTTTCCTACTTGCAGACTCATTTTCAGCAGAAGAGATTAATAAAAACATTGGGGCAAAAGTAGAAATTTCTCATAATGATTATTATCTCCCTTTGTCCCAATGTTTTCATCTCTATTCAAAAGTGATATTTATACCCCCAGATACATAGTATATGGGGGCTATATAGGAGTCACGCTTGTCGGTCGGTCAGTCGGTCGGTTGGTCTAGACATTTCTTGTGAACACTATTTCTCAGCAACCCTTGGTCAGAATTCAATATAACTTCACAAGAATGATTGATACCAAGCCTAGTTGACAGTAGTTGTGCGCATTGTCGGTTTTTGCACTGGAAATAATTTTAAATGAGTTATGGCCCCTTGAATTTCTCATACTGTATTTCTTATACATAATGTATATTGTCAACATTTCTTGTGAACACTATTTCTCAGCAACTCTTTGTCAGAATTCATATAACTTCACAAGAATGATTGATACCAAGCCTAGTTGTGCATATTGTTGGCGTGTTGCACTGGAATTATTTTTAAATGAGTTATGGCCCCTTGAATAGTTGTATCTGTGAAAAGATTATGTTGAGAATGAACACATGGAAGACAGTGGGGCGGTGGTAGAGTGTCTGCCTCTCATATGGGGTTCAAATCCTGTGATGAGCCAATTCTGCCTTGGTTTCTTTCCATACAAACAGCACAAGTACTGTTTATGTCTCCAGGAAGCAGACATCAAGCGTGATTAATATAGTCTGGGAGTTTGTTTCATAAGCGATATAAAATGAATAAGTTTAACCCTTTCCCTCATATAGACGCTTTCTGATGCTTCTGCAGCAGACGGCTTTTTGAAAACATAGTGACAAAAGAAGAAATTGCTCAAAACGAGCAATTTCTCCTTTTGCCACAATGTTTTCCACTTTTAGTCATAGGTTATCCATTCAATTATAGAGATTTTCCATTTTTTGACAAAATATGTTCAAAGTCGTCTGCTGCAGAATTGTTGTATGAGGGAAAGGGTTTAACTTATTCATGAATGTGTAGAAATAATGTCAAACAATAAATCAACATACTATTTATCTGAATAGGGAGAAATACTGTATTTTTATTGTTTTATTCATAACAGGTTTTTAACCCTTTTTCCACATGTAGATGTTTTCTGACGCCTTTGCAGTGGACAAATTTAGAAAACATTTTGGCAAAAGTAGAAATTCATCATAATGAGCAATTATCTCTCCCTACCAAAATGTTTTCAACTCTTTCTAATAATTCACTTTCATTCTTAGGGATATTCCACATTTTTGTCTCAATGTTTTAAGATTTGTCTGCTGCGTACTTGCTGTTTGTGGGAAAGGGTTAAAGGTCTTATTGAAAGAAAGATTTAACCCTTTCCCACCTGCAGACACATTTTGACGCAATAGCAGCAGACAACTTTTAAAAACATTGTGGTCAAAGGTGAAATTGCTCATGATGAGCAAATTCTCTTTTGGCCACAATGTTTTCAACTTCATTTAAAAATAAATCTTATCTTTTATGTATTTTTTTTAGGTTTTTGTCACTATGTTTTCTAAGTTGTCTGCTGCATAACTGTTGAATGTGGGAAAGGTTTAAACCCTTCCTGATATGTATTCAACAAATCTGCAACAGACGACCGGTTCATAAATATTGTGGAAATGTTTTATAATATGATTTTTAGAAAGAGTTAAGAACATTGTAGTAAAAGCAGAAATTGCGATGCCTACTTTTGCCACAATATTTATAAAAAAATCATCTTGTGCAGACGTTGGTAAGTGAGAGACCTATGATTAAAGCTATATGCAGATAAATCTTTTAGTAGGAATAATCAAATGAAAATAACAAATTATTTCTCTTTCCAGATGTTACTTCCCATGTGAATATGAAGAACCTTCCCCGGACTTGTTACCTAAGATAGAGGAGGAAGAAGGGTGGTGGGCGTGTACTATCTCTTAGATAACAAGATCTCCCTTTGTGATCGAAGCTTACAGAATTACTCCCCTTTGTATGTGTAAAGGTGTATTGCCAGTATGAATATAAGGGAAACAGTAATTGTTGGTTTGGGAAAGACTTTTCGAAAGAGGATATTTATGACGTACAGAAAATTCTTCGATATTTGTTCAGCAAGCATTTTATGTACCGAAAATTGCTTTTAACCTATTTATGCATACCAATCTGTTGCAATGAGAAATGATGAGCAATTATTCCCTTTTCTGAAATGTTTTTAATAGAAGCCTGTAGCAGATGCTTCAAAATGTGCCTGCATTTGGGAACCTATAAAAATTTCCATGCCATTTTAAGCACTTTTATGGCTCGGCATCTTTAATGTGTATTGTTTACGTCTACAAAGACATGAGGATGATTGGAGTAAAAAAAATAACGTACATGGTACATACTTTTCATATTAAGATCTGACATTATCATTTTGTTTCTGTGTTCAATTCATGTCTTTTTGTGTTTAGGGTTTTCTATCTAAATGAACAAGTATAAGTAATGAACATTTTTTTTTTTTTTATTTATTTTTCAATTTATATTCTTATTGCATAATAGATTTTGTAACATGGCATTGTGCAACTTTCACAAAACTTTGTCTGTTACAAATTAAATGTATTTAATACAAACCTTTCACATTGTTTACATCGACTGAAAGTCACCAACCATTTTGATATGCATATAATATAAAGAGTTGTTCAGTTCGTGATTAGAATGAAATAATTGTTATATACGCCTTGAAGCTTTGCGTTTCTATGTAGTTCTTATACACATCTTGAAGCTTTGCGTTCATATGTACTTCTTATACACATCTTGAAGCTTTGCGTTCATATGTAATTCTTATACACATCTTGCGGCTTTGCAATCATATGTAATTATTATACACACCTTGCAGACAGATGACCTTCATCACTTTGAAAATGGGAACCAATGTCGGTCTGTAACTTCAAGCAGTCTGATCAGGAACTTCTGTGTATATATGCTTCACTAAAGTTGTTATCACAAGCCAACTGATGGACATATGTTATTCTGATCTCATCCTTGATTACATTGAACGTCTTTAGGTTCGAATTGCATATGCGTGGCTTGACCCAATGGTGTCCTTGTTAAACACCAATATCCTTTGCAGAGAGTCGTTCTTTACACTCACTTACACTGTAGAGCGCCTATGTATTAGAGAGTGGTTAAACACATGAACTTGTATATTTTCGAAAAAAAAAAAAATGATATTAAATGTGAATCACGAAAACCGACTACTGAATGATGGTGGAAAATTGTTTTTTACAACTTGTGCATATTTTTGTCTATTGTTATTGTTTTGTTTGTAGTTATGATGCCATTGTAATGATTTTTTTATCATTCAGATATTACTTCTATACTTCTTATTTTTGTATCTTATTCACGATCTGATCATGTATTCACCCTATTTACTGTTATGTATTCAATGTTGTGGGTAAAAGAGAAAATATCCCATTTTCCCACAATATTTTCAACAGTTGTGTGTTACCGAGACATCAGTTTCACACGAATATTAACAAATCTGTGCTGCAAAACCACACCAGCCCTGTCTTCAGTGACACGGTTGCCAATCTTCCAATCAGATATAAGCTACGTTATAATAGCTGCAATTTGATTGGTGGATCAGCAACCGTGAGCTACCAAACTATTTCACCGAACTCTGGGCTGGTACTCGGGTCTCGGTCTTCTTTTGTATAGATATAACGTATATAATTTTATACTTATTTTGTAGACTCGTTCTCTTTCTTTCACGAATACTCGAAATAAATGATTTGACAAGAATTTACTCTAAGTTCCTTCATACCAGGCTAGGATATTGATTACTAAATGTAGTTACAAGGTTATTGATAACGTTGGTATAAACGTAGTTTTCAACAGTTTTTCCAGAGACATATACACTATATGTCTCTGAGTTTTCAGTCATAAAACGACAGCCAATGACCAACCTGTGTGCATCCTTGCTTTAAAGTACACATGTAGATTTAGGCCTTAGGCCTAGATCATTGCTTCCAGACAAATTGCTCCATGCAAGCATTATCGTTTAAGCCCACTGGTAGAAATTAGGGCCATTGTTATTTCGAATGACTGACATTCGTCTTCCACAAATTGACTACATAGTCCTGAAAGAGGGTTATCGGGTTTTAATGTGCGTATGTAGTATAATATGCGTGAGTAAGTCAGGGAAACAGTTTAGATTAAATTGCCACCGAGATATAACTGAAATAGCATTGGAAACGTCATTCAACTACAGCCAATCAATGACAAACGAATGAAGTACGTCACAATGACCTTTCGGTCGAAATTACGACCCATGATCGATACGAGAAACGTTCGTCGTAACTGGCTGAGCTTTGGCCGTTCGACATCAATGCTGAATTGTGGGGATAACGTTGAATTTCAATTTAACAATTTGAAAGTTGGATTAATTGTGTGGTGGTTTACGCAGCTCTTAACACTGTTCAGTTATATCACGGCGATTCATTGGTAAGTTACCAGTACTACTGGTCCATTTATCTTGACAACAGCTAGTCAGTCGTAATGCTCATTCCGCAACCCTGAGCGCCAAGGAGGGAATCCATAACTACAAATTTTAAAGTATTTGGTACGACTCTGTCGGGGATCGAACCTGCGACCTCCTGCTCCCGCTCCCAAGGCAGACGATCTACCACTGCACCACCGAGGCGGTCTGTGGAATTAGGAGCACGAGCAGTCGTCAAATAGTCGTTGTTAAATGTCCATAAACCGTTCGGCACTACACTTGATCGTTGATGAAAGTTACTGCCCTTTACTTCAATGGTATATGTTTACCTTTCCAATATTACATACGGACCCGGCCGGGTAGCTCAATTGGTAGCATATCTGACTCGTGATCTGGAGGTCACGGGTTCGATACCCGGTTGCGGCGACATTCTTTCGGGCGATGTTTTCCATTGCCTCTCACCTCTGATCTATGTGAGAAAGTAGTCAGTGGCTTCGAAAGAATGTTGTGTAAGTACTGGTGTGGGAAAGCCAGGAAAACATGGGTAGGTGCACTGACCGCCGTGATATGACCAAAGCTGTTGAAAGCGGCGTTAAACTCCAAACAAACAAAAAACCAATATTATATACAGCAAATATGTATCAGATGAATTTGAAAGCATCTAGGCAAAAATGAGACAATATCTCATATGAATGAAACAGTTTAAATGAATTGAAAATATTTTGGCAAAAGGGGAAACTCTCACAGAGAGCAATTTCCCCCTTTTGCAACACCGTTCTTAAACGTTGTTTGCTGCAGATACATCTACATGTGGGAAATGGTTATTATAATTACATCGGAGGTAATTAAACACCAGAATACAAAAGTTGAAAACTGATATTCTTGGAGCCACGGTATTCGTAAACAAATTACGATCCTGGGTCATTTTGTGGTTTTCAATAAAGGGGACCACTTATATTGGCATGAGAAAACCCAATAATCGAACATTAGACCTCTGGTTCTCGGGGGGAAAACGTAGTCGAAATTAAATTTTCTACTACATGTTTGAGTCATCAGCTTCTAAAACGCATGAGCATGAACATTTAAAGAGTGCACAATGTGTGTATATGATTGAAAACATCTAGGAACTTTAACACGAATTGAATCCGCCATCGCAGAGTGAACAACGTAGGCCCCTATGATGTGACTATGTCGAATCCATACAAACGTACAGCTTCGTCAGTTTTTGTTATACGATTGCGTGTATAATAGTTTGCACGTACATGGTGTAAACATGTTTGTTTGCTTTCATGTTTGTTTGCTTTATTGGGGTTTTACGCCGTTTTCAACATGATTTCAGTGATATCACGGTGACCGTTCACTTATTCATGATCCCTGGGTAAATAAACCAATGCTATGCTGATACATGTGCCTTGCCTAATATCCCTATTACCATGACGGCCGCCACCGGGATCGAACCCGGGACGCCGATAACGTATCCTCGACACTTACCACTCGACCACGGCGGATTCCTAAACTAAGATGGAATCAAACCCCAGATTGTCTGACACGGCTTGTATGTAATTTATAGCTTGTCTGTGATGTTGGATAGTATTGACTCCATAAAGACTTTGGGGTACAACCCGTGGGGGCTACACTTCTAGTATATGAGCCATCCCGCGAGAAAACCAACATTGTGGACTCAGCGTAAAGTATCGACCTGGATCGGCCTTAACATGCGACGCAGGCACTAGATAGACACTTTTCGCCTCCTGTGGATTTTCTGTTTCAGGAATCATTACACTTTACCTTTTTTCCCCGGAGACGGAATGTGTCGGCCCGGATCAGTCTGCGCGGACTGCGCAGGCTGATCTGAGTCAATACATTACGCAGAGGCCATTGTAAGAATGTGCATAAGGTATGTATGACATATAGGTGGACGATGAAGATTGGTGAGACTGAGGATGAAAATGAATAATAAGTCATTTAAGAATAATATTTAGAATGCCATTTATTGTAAATGATAGGCAAACAAACTTCAACAATGGAAAACGATAACCATAACCTCTCTAGAAAGAGAGAGAGACAGCATAATATCACAGTTCGAATAAATGCAGTTTGTCGTGAAATTATGTACAAGACTACACATCTACAGGTACGTATAAAAACGGTTATGTACAACTATGAATACTTATTTACATCATGAAATGGTACACGCCATCGGAAATCATCGATTAAACCTTTCCCTGATACAGATATCGTATGGCGCGTCTGAACTTCATCGGAAATAAGTGTGTACAAAAGAGACAACTACTTGCAAAGAGCAATTTCTCCTTTTCACACAATGTTTTTTAACTCTAAAAATCTTAAGTTTTGTTCTATTGTTTCATTTTAAAACTACATGAATCTAAACCATCAATTAATGTAAGTGATGTAAGTGATGTAAGTGGTTTTTCCCCTTCTCCCACATACAATTAATCCGCATCAGACAGACGACTTTGAAAATCTCTGGGCAAAAATATGAAAACAATCACAAAATGAAAGTTTAATTACTGAAAAAAGTTGTAAACAGTCGAACTTGCTTCTTTTGTCATAATGTTTTCAAATTTCGGCTGCTGCAGAGGTGTCATAATGCGTCTGCCTGTGTAGCATGGGGACACTGATGGCACATGAAGAAACCAAAGGCTCTAACAACACTGAGGGATTAGAACCTTCGAACTCGGTAAAAAAGGCAACAATTTCCAAATGACATAATATACAGACGTGTTCCAAATATTTGTTAAAATATACAACTATGTACAAATGAGATATCAATATAGTTCAAAGCGTCTTAACCCTTTCCCACAAACACATTTTTGGGCACAAATGCAGCATAATTGCTCATTAGGAGAAATTTCTCCGCTTGCCACAATGTTTTCAGAAGACGTCTGCTGTTGATGCATCGAACTTCGTCTGCAGGTGGCAAAGGGTTAAACAGGACGAGATTTTATGTGAAACTTATATACTAATCCCACATATGTAAGAAAGTAATCTTATACAGTATTGAATCGTAATAATACAATATTTGAAACCGTTTACAGTAACATTATACAATAATCCGATATACGGCATGTATTATCAATAGCGTCTGGACATGGAAAAACCGACCTTCGTGACTTTTAGTTAAAGAAACATATGCGCAGTCTCAAAATCACATTTTCTAGTTTTCACGAACAGGTCGCGGGTTCGATTCCCCCACCGGCTTATACCAAATACTTTAAAAATGAAAGTTATGACTTGCCCAAGGGAACGCCGTTTTATAAAACTTAACACAAAAATGAAAGATGTCGGAAACACCACACAAACTCAATTGTTCACGAACAAAGTTCAACTAGATCAGAGTGTCTATATGTGATGGATACTCTGGGTCTACACACAAATCATTTACGGATTAACCCTTTCCCTCATACGAAAACTCTGAAGCAGACGACTTTGAATCTTTTTTGTCAAAAAATAGAAAATCTCTATAATTGAATGGATAACATATGACTAAAAGTGGAAAACATTGTGGCAAAAGGAGAAATTGCTCGTTTTGAGCAATTTCTTCTTTTGTCACTATGTTTTCAAAAAGCCGTCTGCTGCAGAGGCGTCAGAAAGCGTCTATATGAGAGAAAGGGTTAATAGTCTACCAGCATTGAACATTTCATGAAAGACGCATTTGATTGATATTAAAAGTATTTAAGAAAAAGGGATGTGTAGCCTTTAAATATACAACTGACTGATTGTTTGGTTACCCCCTTTTAACACTTTAACTATTATGTTGAAAAAATTATTTTATATCTTTAATTGGATTGCTATACCTTTGAATGAATTAGGCAACACTTTTAACAGTTTAACTATTTTGTTGAACAAATTATTTTATATCTTTAATTGGATTTCTATACCTTTGCATGAATTAGGCAACACTTTTCAGTATTAGCTGTTACTTTCTTAATACTTTGCTCTTAAATATTATATTTTTTTCATACGTTTTCACTGATTTTGTTCACAGAAATTTATTTCTTAAGGAAAAGAATTAAAGGTGAGTATGCAGAACATTTCATTTTAAAACTTCACATTACCCGGTTTCAAATCCCCGACGCTAACCACTCGACCACGGCGGATTTCCACTCGAAGAGAACGTTTGGCGCCTCTGCAGCTGAAGACTCTAGAAAATATTTTAGCATTAGGATAATGTTCTGTTCCTACACTGTTTGCAACTCTATTCATTAAGTAAACTTTTATTTCCCTAGTTGTCCATAACATTTCTTAATTGCCGTTTTTAAACAGCAAACGTTCATTTCCTGACACGGCTTAGAGTAATGGTTATCTGATAATAGGCACATTCATTTCCATCTGTATTGAATAATTCCACTTGTAATTGATTTTTACCTGTTTAACGACCTTCAGATAAGGGGAGACCAATTAATCTACCTAGCTCTATGAAACGACGGGGGATTAGACGAGTCAATTGAATTAAAATACAATATTTATGTATGACTTCATATATTTGTCGTCAATTCGTTAAAATTAGAAAATAAATGTATGAACAACTAGATTTTCATCTAAGTGACCTACATGTGAGCCATCCCACGAGAAAACCAACGTTATGGTCTCTGCGTAATGTATCGACCCAGATCAGCCTGCGCAGTCCGCGCAGGCTAATCCGGGCCGACACATTCCGTCTCATGGGGATAGAGGTATAGAGTAATGATTCTTGAAACAGAAAATCCACAGGAGGCGAAAAGCGTATATGCGAGTAAGCCTGCGCGGCATGCTTAGGCTGATCCGGGTCGATACTTTACACTGTTGGTTTTCTGAAAAAAGTACAATTTGACATTTTTAACTGATGTTTGTTTGGTGTTTTATGCCAATTTCAACAATTGTTCAGTTATATCACGGCGTTTCCTGTATAAGTTACCAGTACTACTGGTCCATTTATCCTGACCCCAGTCAGGCAGTCGTAATGTAAACCCCTCACTCCTGAGCGCCAAGGAGGGCAGCCGTTACTACATGTTGAACTACTCTAGGTTCAGATCGCCCTTTCCTTCAGCTCGGGTCGTATCCTACTGTAACAACCTCACGTAAGTACATGTCATATGCGAGACCCAAACCTGCCCTATTCACAAAAGATCACGTAAGTACATGTCATATGTGAGACCCAAACCTGCCCTATTCACAAAAGATCACGTAAGTACATGTCATATGTGAGACCCAAACCTGCCCTATTCACAAAAGATCACGTAAGTACATGTCATATGTGAGACCCAAACCTGCCCTATTCACAAAAGATCACGTAAGTACATGTCATATGTGAGACCCAAACCTGCCCTATTCACAAAAGATCACGTAAGTACATGTCATATGTGAGACACGAATCTACCCTATTCACAAAAGCTCTCGTAAGTTCATGTCATATGTGAGATCCAAACCTGCCCTATTCACAAAAGATCACGTAAGTACATGTCATATGTGAGACCCGAATCTACCCTATTTACAAAAAGTTAACTTGTTACTTTTACCATGAACAGGGCCAACTATGAAGAAATGAGTAGCGAATATTTTGGACCAAGAGTATACCGTACGAATTAGGAGGTTGATCTTTGTCTACATGGTTCGTGAATATTGTATTTAAATCGTGTATCAGATTTCATATATTAAAAGAAAGTTTACAATCAATACATTCACAAACAAATGAGCGACGGACGCTCTGCGAAAACTAAACAAAAGGCATTTGCGACCAATGAAGACCCAGATCATCCCGAGCATCGGGGCAGTCTGATCAGACTCTACACTGATCGACAATTAGTTATAAAAGGTTTTAAGAGACTTCTGTAAAGCAGTTCTCATCTGGTTCATTTGCAATGATGGGCAGACCGGTTATTTGTCTACAGATGTTTTTATTACGTTAAGGTCGGTTTTTTCGCATATTGAGCATTGTTTAAATAATGAAGGCACATTTGAAAGCCACAAAACACGTGTACTTACTATAATAACAATTGGTTTACGGATTTATAAAGCAACATAACAACATATAAGCCATGTCACACACGAAACAAACCGTATTGGGTTTTTGTTTCGTTTTATTTGGGTTTTTTGCCGATTTTTAACATTATTTCAGTTATAGCACGGCGAAATTTCACTTATTCACAATCCCTGGGGTGAACAAATCAGTAGTGGGCTTGGAAATGGGCATTGTCCAAGGGTACTCCACCATGACCGTCGTGACGCTAACCACTCGAACACAGCGGATTCTTTAAAAACAGCCTTAAGTGGATTTGTAACTGCAACCAAATTGAATAGTTGGATTTAATGCAGTTTAGTTATCTTTTATGTATGCTTTAAACACTATTGATTGCGCAATTCAGGCAATCGAACGAAATAAAAATGAAAGGAAAGTAAATACATGTTATTGTTCTTTTGTTCTTGAAATATTAGACACCGTGTGCGTTCTGTATTGTTAATTTAAATGGATAACTTAACCCGTTCCCACATATAAACACATTTTGAAACATCTCTAGCAGACGAATCTGGAAAACGTTGTCGCAGAAAGAAGAAATTGCTCATAATATTACAACCAATTTCTTCTTTTGCCACACTATGTTCGATTATAGTCCACTATACTTTGATTTGAAGAGATAACCTATATAGTATTAGCTACATGTAGATTTTAAAGTCGTCTGCTGCAGATTTGTAGTATAATCCTATGTAGAATAAAGCTACAGTTTCACCAATTGCTAAGTGTGCATAATGAAGCTAATTTTGTTATGTTCCGATATATTCATTCTTAAAGATCACAATACCACTCCATACAAAAGCAAAATCATCAAACATTGGAACAACAACCCTTTCTCAAATTCAATCCACGCTACACGAATACTACGAATAACACAAACAAAACAGATGGGCCATTAGAAGCCGTATCCTTTCCAGCGGTCTCGAAACAGTAAGTTATAGTATGTTATATTAAGAAACAGTAAGTTATATTAAGTTATAGTAAGTTATATATCTTCTCCATGGAGACCTAACCAGTAACCGCGCCGTATGCATGAAAACTCGCCAATGCATAATCCGCTTATCAATGGATTCGAACCCGGACCTGTGGTACGATAGGCCGATGCTCTTCCACTGTAAGACTATCTTAAAATTGAAATTTTAGATTAACTATTAAATGAATTTCTAAATAAACACCAATGCGAAATTAGGTGCAATGTCAATCAATTCTAAAGTAATACTACATTTTTAAATGATTATCGAAATGTTGCAAATACAAAATGGAAGGAACGGATCCGATAGTTAATCTACATTGCAATGTTTTTTTTAACTATGTGTATGTATCCATCATAGAGTCAACTCTTGAAAGGTTTACCAGAAAAGAAGAATAGGCAAAAAAAAGGTAATGAATGAATGAATGAATGTATATTGTTTTATGGCGCATCGACAGCTAAGGTCATTTAGCGCGCAATTAAATTTAATTATTCATGATCCCTGGGTAAACAAACCAGTACTAGGCTAGAAAATGTGCCTTGCCCAAGGGCACTCCACCATGACCGTAATTCCGCGACTGGAGATCGAACCCGGGACACCCGGTTTCGAAATCCCCGACGCTAACCACTCGACCACAGCGAATTCCCAAAAATAAGGTAAATTCCCGTTTTCAAATTAAACGTTCTACTTCATCTCAAATTAGTATTTCAAATCTAGAAAGTCTCTCCTTATAACGTGACATAAATTAAATGGGTGATACATCTCTGAAACAAACGACTTTTGAAAAACATTGTGGGAAAAGGAAAAATTGCACACCATGAGCAACTTCTCTCTTTTCCATTAAGTAATCGACCTTATTCAAAAAAGTTCCTTCCATTTATAATGATATTCAAGTTTCTTAAAGTCGTCTGCTGTATATGTTTTGTTTAGGGGAAAGGATTAATAGTTGCCAAATCAAATACAAGTATTCGTTTGATCAGATAGTCTGACTAGATGCGGTAGATTCGCCACTTTTAACTAACGCAAGGTACATGCAACAAATACTTTTGGGCGACAAATATTTCAAATATATCAACCAAATATTATTTCGGTCAACTTCAAGCGGAAGCAAAGAAATGAAAATGCCATAGCGATATGATGCTCTGTATACGGTAATTTGTAGTGTAAGACACATTATTGGAACAACATTATAATATTCAAACAATACGGGGAAAGGAGTATTATTGCTCATACTTGTCATTTTCCTCCGTTTTTCGAAACGTTTTGAATCCCGAAATACTTAGTTTTATCTGACCCTTAGAATAATTTCGAAAACTAATACTGATTACGTTTTCAGAATGTGTCAATATCGCTGATTAAAGACACATACTTGAGCGGGGTCTTTGCGAACAGTGAAGCCTTTGGTGAGACTGGGCATGTACACTGTTTTACTAAAGCCTTTACCGCCCGATTTATGTTGTTCAGAACAACAACACAATTCATAAATGGTCTTTAACTGTGAACAGTGAACAGTGAAGCCTATGGTGATACTGTGCATGCACACAGTTTTACTTAAGCATTCACTGCCCAATTTATGTTGATCAGAACAACAACACACTTCATAAATGTCTTTAACTGCAAACTGCGAACAGCGAAGCCTACGGTGAGACTGTGCATGCACACAATTTTACTAAAGCCTTCACTGCCCAATTTATGTTGTTCAGAACAACAACATAATTCACCTTCTGGCAAAGAATAATAGTAAAAGCGTGGCTCAACGAGTTTTACGACGAGATAACATATGATAAGCCAATTCTGGGGAAGGTGTACATCTTGACTTATTTGTTCAGAAATGCCAAGTCCTACCTTTTCGCGTGCACTGGCTTATTAACTCTTTCAGCGCCGAATTGTTTAAAGTAGACTCTTTCATGTTCAAATATCGGGCGACTCTATTTCATATGTTATAAGAGTTTCGTAATATTTTGATAAATACAAGGCAAACAATGCTGATTTCAGGTGAGTCAGCTCGTGACGAGCTGTCTCACCTGAAATCAGTATTGTTTGCAAAAAGTTCAATATTGCCTTTGGCGCTGAAAGAGTTAATAATGTCGCCAAACTTGCGAGTCAATAAAAACCCAAATCGCCTTAAGCGGCTTATACCTATTTGTATGTTGACTCTTTTACTGCGGATTTAAATGTGATTTAGATTAAGTTGACTCGTTATTGATATTTCCTTCAGTACCAACCACATAGTTCTGTTCATCAAAAGAATTACTTCGTCGACTACTTACTTCTAGTGTTGAATTTACTAATACATCTGTTTTAATTTCAGGTTCAATAACATCTGACATTTCTCTGTTTATTGTTTCACTATTTTCACTAGTTATATCAGAAGTGTTATGCACATTTACGCTTTCAACAACTTCAATACCCTTTTCAGGATTTACTATGGATGTATCTTTATGTTGATCACCAACTATATCTAAAGTATTATTTGATTCATTATCAGCGGCTGGTTGGGAAGTATTAATATCGACGCGATATTTCTCAGGGTCATTATCTTTATCGTAAGAATCATCACTCAAAGCTTTTATGTTTTTCTCACGTTCAACATTGTCTGTGTTCACATCATAATCATGTTTAACATTTTTAACAATCCTGTTCTCACGGGATATATCTGGCTGTTCATTCCCGTTTAAATTGTCAGGCACGTTTGTCAATTTTAGTTCTCCGTCTAAGCCATGTTCGACGTCTATACAATCACCACCTTGCTCAAAGTGTTCGTCCTGGTCATCGCTGTCTTCATCACTCTCACTGTTCTCATGTATTTCATCTGTGATATCTTTGAGCTCATCTTCTATGGATTGAATTCCATCCGAGTTCTCGTTGTTCAGTGCAGAATCTTCCAGCCCAGAATCGTGGTCGTCAATCTCGAAAGATATGTGCTTTTTGGATTTGGACTTTTTACCCGTCTTATTTTTCTTTCCTTTTGATTTTATTTTTTCGCCTTTGTTTGATTTCTTTTTGTGTTTAGTTTTCACCTTTTTCTTGCGTCCCTGAGATGAAGCTAAAGTGGTACTAGCATCAATAGATGAGTTATGTTCAGATCTGGAAATATAACATAAAAGGCGGTATTAAGATAATGCATTAAATCACGAACGTAGATAAGAGGGAGAAGCAACTCATTCTGTATTCATGTTATCTGGTTTAAATTTCACACGGAGAAACAAAATTGTACAAAACTACACACTTTGTAGCAAATAAAACGTTGAAGGCATATGTGGCACATAAATTAAACGTACATGTATATCCTGAAAGCTAAACATTTCTACAAAAGCAACATATTACTTTTGAATGATACAGGTATTGTGATTTTGGAGATTTTAATAATTTTGTCCCCAAAAAATCATACAAAAATACTGACATAATTCATAAGGATAACAGATTAGCAAAAAAAAGTAATGTATTCGAATATTGTTATCTATTGCAATAGAAGACTTTTTAAACTTCCAGAAAATATATTTTTATATCTCCAATATTTACTTGCTACAACTGTTAGGATACAATATTTTAGGATACAATTTAGTTACGTATCCCTCTTACGAGGCCTCGTAACAACATTCTTAGGATATTTTACGTAAGTTCATAAAACAGAATTAGGTGAGTCAGTTCGTAACGAGCTGTCTCACCTGAAATCAGAATATTTTGCTTTTTAGATTGCAAAATATTCCAAAATTCTTATTACATGAAAACAATGATTCTCATAATTTCGAACATGTAAGAGTCTACTTAAGGGATTTCGGCGCTGAAAGAGATTTTCAATATATAAAATCGTTATTGCTATAAGTAACCCTTTCCCTCATAAGACGCGTTTTAAAGCATCTGCAGTAGTCGACTTTTGAAAAAATTGTGAAAAAAGGAGAATGAGCAATTTCACCTTTTGCCACAACTTTTTCAACTAAATTCAATTTTAAGACTTTCCCATTTGTTGGCTACATATTTCCAAGTCGTCTGCTGTATGTGTGAAAGTGTTATAAAAACATTTCTTTCCGGCGTTATGAAGTTGGTCTTCATGGAAAAACACTGAAACAATTTGGATTTTTCGCGAGACGACTTTCGGTTAAAATTTCAATTAAAATGAAATACTAAAGCCTCCGGCTCGTATACAAAAATATATACACATTTTAGCATGATTATATACATGAAATAACATTGCTATACAGTTGGATAATATTGTTGATGGATTTTTTATTATCGGTTTAAAAGCTAATCTCATGACATTTCCAAAATGTGTTTTTCTGAGTTTTAGAGCTTCAATTAGGAAAGTTGCTACTATAGTCTTATTGTTCGTGTTTCATCTAATGAAAATATAACATTGAAAACATTATATGGTTCTAGTGCGTAGCCAATATTTTTTGAAATATAACAATCTCAGATTTACGAACGGGGAACAACCGAACTAAAAATGAAATTCATTTTCAAAATATATCTATTTGATTTGCTGCACATAAGACAATATCTCAGTAACTATTGACTACAAGGCTGAATTATAATTATAATCAGGTTTCGTCTTCATTTTCCTCGAAGGAATGATATAAAAATATTGACAACAGTCTCAGAGAACAACATGCATGCCCTTCTCTATATTCAGTGTATAAAGGTAACAGTAATGTGATTTACAGAGTTGTGAATGTGTCATAATTTATTTATACGTGGACCACAAATGGTCCATGACAAAAGGTATCAGTCGACATTGTGAACAGTTTAGGTTCAGATCAGTCTGTCCATCTGCCCCGTCTTATCAGAATCTACAAAAGTTGGCACATGCGTCTAGCAAGCTTATGTAAGAAGTAAACTATGAACAGTGTAGATCGTGATCAGACTGTGGATAAACAAGCTAATCTGGATCTAAACTGATCACTAAAAAGCTCATTTGTTTTATTCATAGTAACTAATTAACATGGGAAATCCCACTTTCCATATGATTTGAATAATATCACTGCCGTTGTTATTACTCGAAACAATTAACTCTTTCAGCGCCCGACATGCGTCATTTGTCTTCCACAAATGGGCTAAGTCTATGTGGAAAAGCAGCCAGTTGCTTGGGAAGATTGTTGTGTAGAGTATTGGTGTGAGAAAACCAGGAAACACATGAGTAGGTGAACTGGCCGCCGTGATATGACTGAGAAATTGTTTTTAAAAACGGCGTTAAACCCCATTCAATCAATCAATCTTTCAGGGCCGAATTGTTGAAAGTAAACTCTTCCATGTTCAAAATAGGCGTCTCCGTTTCTCTTGTTTTAAGAGTTTTGGAATATTTCTTATAACTAAAAGGCAAACAATACTGCTTCCAGTTGAGACAGCTCGATTCCGATCTGACTCACCTGAATCTGTATTGTTTGCAAAAACTTCGAAATAGCCTTTGGCACTGAAAGAGTTAACCTGATACTGATCTCTCCAGAGCAACATTGGTCGGAGGCCAAAGAGTACAGCTGCTCTAGCTAAATGGCGCTCAATAGAGGTTATATATGTCCCTACCTGCACTAACACTTTGACACCTCTAAAATTGACAACTATAGAAACGTTTGTTGGAAAAGGACAAATTCTCAAAGCGAGCTATTTTTCCGTTTCCCACATCGTTTTCCTAATTCATTTGACCATATGTATCACTAACTTGTCATGACATGTAGATAGGGAATATGTTTTACTTCTAAAGAGATGTTTTCTCTGCAGAGGTTCCGGTAAGAGAGGTTTAACTGTACTAGCTAGTCTTGGACAACTTATTCTTCTTAGATTGTGGGTTAACAAGAAGTAATTAATATCTAATAGACAAAGTTCTACATAATTCTGCCTAGTTTATTTATATTTACAAAATATCTTATTCTTTTTTTGTTGGTGTTTCTTTATAGCCGCAAAAAGCTTCATTCTGTACCGACATTAATTTTACAGAATACTGACTAGTCTTTTTATATCTATAAAAATATGTTTATTTTTGTATTGTTACTACTTTATATCCTCAACAAGCTTCATTGTTTACCGACACTAAGTCTACAGAATACTGACTAGTCTTTCTATATCTATAAAAGTATGTTTCGCTTGTTATGCCCCCGGAATCACCGATTTGGTGGGCATCTTGTTTTTGGCCTGTCTGTCTGTCTGTCTGTCTGTCTGTCTGTCTCTTTGTCTGTCTGTCGAAAAAAACTTTAACCTTGACCACTACTTTTGAACCATAACAGGTACGGCTACCATATTTCACATGTGTATTCCTTGTGACATGACCTTTCTGTCAGTACCAACATTTTTGACCTTGCGACCTTGACCTTTGACCTAGATGTTGCCATTCGGGGGCATCAGTCTTTCACAAACACATCTTGTTGTTGTTGTTACTTTACAGCATCAACAAGCTTAGGTTTTGAAATATTATAAGTTTTGAAATATTATATATTTTGAGAAAAAATCTACAGAACTAAAAGATAGAGAAATTTTTATAGACTACTAGATATTTATTATTCAAATAATCTATATTTGAAAGTTCCATAGACTGGTAATAAAACAAATAATGTATTAAATTTTAATTTTTAAGACACATACTACACGTATAAGGAAAGATATATGGACTAATAATCATTTATAAATACATGTATATGAACAATGTAACTGTTCTTAAAGTTCCATAAATTTGCCATAAATAAGGAACAATGCATAATGAACAACAACAAACCATTACACAGACAAATAACATTAGATAGTCTATCAGTTATTAGTCGCCGGGCAGAAGCCCGCGACTTCTATTTTTAATACGTTTTCGGAAATCACATGGGAGGGCGGCTTATTATTAGAAAGAAACAAATCTAGATGATTTGAACATATTACAATTGTGGTTGTTTACGAACACTAATAAATGACACATCTAAAATGAAATAAATATTCCGATTTTTTAATGTTTGCATTTTTTTTTATTTCACTCGCATTTAAGTTTTTTGTCTTATTTACGAAGACAAAAGTGGTCCCTTCAAGACGTGAACCAACACCCCCTAATGCAGACTCTTATGTGTCATCATTGAGGTCAATTTCGGATTCTCCTTTTAATAGCAATTTTAACTTACTAAATGTTGTTTTCATGTTCAAAGAGATGTCTTGATTTGTGTAGAATTCATTTAATAATGTTAATCCACGAATATCTAAAGTAGGAACTGTTTCTAAGCTAAATATAGACCCTATTCTGTTGTGTAGTTTCGTGACCTTTAACATCGACTTTTCGCGCATGCGCATTTCGATATGAAAAAGCGAGTGATATTATTTTATTTTAGACAAGTACAAGACGAATGTTTGACGCAAAGCGTCAAAGAGAAGCCGCAATATTTCGTTGTACATGTAGAAATAAGAAAAAAAGAACATTTTTAAATCCACAAACAATAGAACAATTTAAACTGTAGACGGTAATGCTGATATATTTCTCCTTTTGAAGACTTTTGTTTTCTTCAAATTACCTCCCTTTAAAGCAATACCAGGATATTTACCTTGTGATTCGAATAAGATTGACAAACATTGAAATTATATGAATGAATACTATTATTTAAATAAGTAACAACAGCAAAATTAAATTTAAGCCAAGATAAATGTGTACACATTTCGTTAATTTTTTATAGATACCCTAATGTATAGGTATGAATATAAAATTTATAAGCAAATGTTTAAATAGACTAAGGAAAGTCAAGAATACATAAATAAATCAATGCAGTCTTTTCCGGCGACATTGATGCCTTGCATCAACTTTCTCTTGTTTATAAGTATTTAAAATATATGATTGTTCCTGTACTTCCATAAGCTGGTCATAAATAAGAAATAAAACAAATCAAAAACTACACGTGAGGCCTATTGGAAAGGAATTCAAGAGAGTTAATATGAGTAAATCATTGTTAAACAGACAGAGATCGTTAATTATTCATATATGTTTGCACCATTATATTTTCCTTTGTTGTCAAAATATTGTAACATAACTATGTAATGGAGGATGGTGTACGTTACAGTGTTTATTTGTGTGACATTCTTTCTGTTTCAACAATTATATTACCCTTTTGACTGATGAAACGGATTTTGCGAAATCTGTGTCACCAGTCTAGAGCCAGCCGTCTGACGTTAATCTATACTGTTGGCTGGCCAACTCGTCATACGAGTCATTATCTTGTTTGTTTGTTTTCAATAAATGGCTATGTACTCTTGTAGATGAAAGGCTCGACAAGTCTATTTTGAAAATTCAACCCGTCTTTTTAACGCGTCGCATTTAATTACGGGTTTCTTTACGATTCATTTACAATCAATTATGCATTACTTTAGTTCACAGAAAGGCCAAAAGTACGTACATGTGCGTATTTTAAAAGCAAATATATCGCATGAGATGACTGACCCAAAGTTTTAAATAACGTTCTATACGTGTCACTCCAGTATTTGTTGTTTTCACTATTTAATACTGTGTTAAGTAATCTGACTTTAAATAAGCAGTGCGGGGCTCTTGCACCAGGGCTCATCTGCTGTTTACATTTTTAAAAAGCATTTGAGAAGCTGTGTCCAGAAACCCCTAACAACTAAGAAGAAATAAATTGATCTGATTTAACATTGACACATATTTGTAATAAATGTGTGTAATTTTAAAAATATATATTATTGTTTTTATCAACATCCATCATGAGATTAAAATAAAAGAGTTTTACTTTAACGTGTTTTGCGTTAGCCTTAACATATACACTGGTACGGCTTTAATAGCTCATGTAAAGTATGTCTTAATCTTTAATGTAAAGAAAAAGTTTGCATAGTTCTGCTAACAGTGAAGACTCAAGCAATCGGCATTGACTCGAATCCGTTACCGGATCTTGAGCCGGACATTCTAAAAAACATAATTCAAAGGCGTGTAGTTATAGTATTTAAGCAGTTGTATCCTTCGCTCCACCTTCGATCTATAAATATATACTGGTTGTTTAATGATCATCGCGTATCATGTTTTACAGCCTACCAGACTGGCATCATAAGGTGCTCATTTGTGCGTGAAATACACATATATATAATTATCATCAATATTTCAATTTAACTTTCGCATTGGGAAAAATACCACAACACACTGCTAACACTACTGACCTTTTGGTCTATAGTTGAAAGCTACATTGGTACAAGGTATGTACTTTTAAACATACTAGCCGCGCCATTCGAAAAGCAACCTTCGAGGTATTGAAATGAAACGATTATGGTAAGAGTGCATATTTCATGTCCTTTTTTGGGGGGACGGGGGGGGGGGGGGGGGGGGGGGGTCATGCACATTCATCAGATTATTCAACGATGCGTGTACTAAATCGATCAGATGACACAAAGGTGAGACAGTGATCAGGAGGTCGGGTGTACTATGGTCAAATGTGAATATGTTACCAAGTGCTACCGGCTGGTCTAAACATTTAATAAGGAAATCGAAATATGTCTTTTTAAATCACAATATTTAAATCGATATGCCGCTCATTGGCGACCGTTTGGATTGATTGTTTGGTGTTTCGCCGCTTTTAACAACTTGTCAGTTCTATCACGGCGTTATCTAGGTATAAGGTACCAGTCTTTCGGGTCTATTTATCCTGAATACCGCTAGCCAGTCGTAATGCTAACCCCGCAACACTGAGCTTCAAGGAGGACAGCCATTACTGCCATTTTTAAGGTCTTTGTGAAGGGAATGAAAAGACAACAGAATAAAAAACTGTAGTCTCGGACGTTTGAGAAACCTTGATCAACTTTACTGTACTTGCGAACGATGTAGATTAGATCAAAGTGGGCATCCGCTCAAATTGACATGTCTGTGCAAAAATCTAAATTACAATCTTAATTTAGTTCCGACAGCATGGATGTGCAGGCAGATGTTAACTCTTTCAGCGCCAAAGGCAATATTGAGCTTTTTGCAAACAATACAGATTCAGGTCAGTCAGCTCGTAACGAGCTGTCTCACCTGAAATCTGCATTGTTTGGCTGTGAGTTATAACACTATTCCAAAAATCCTATTACATGAAAATAGAGTCGTCCGAGTTTGAACATGGAAGAGTCTACTTTAAACAATTCGGCGCCGAAAAAGTTGATATCCTATGTTGAGTCATATCGATTACTTAAACGAAACCATACATATTGTACATACATGTATTTGTGTTTCCAGAAACGTGTTTTCAACATTGACTGCGTACTTACGAAGTAATATACGCACGACATGCGTATAGTTTGAGCATTCAATGACATATTTTGAACTACTTTACAAAGCGCACATATTGTGTGGCGGCTGTACCGTCAACATCCGGTAAAAACGTTTCGATTGCAATAATGCATTACTAAAGCGGAAGTAAAGGCTCCCCCTCTTTGGCGCTCTGGGTTACGGGGATAAAATTACGACTGATGTAATGGTGTCAGGATTTACGATACCGGTAGGTTTGGAATTTAACCCATGAAAGGCCGTAAATATAACGGGAATACGGTTAAAAGCGGCGTAAAAAACCAATTCAAACATAACTCTGGTTTCGAAGGCATCACCCATTTATATTCTATTGTTTCCATATAATACATTCCATATATTCTGACAAGGGACAGGCAACCGAACTTGTATGGGAAAATGATAAGACAGAAATTTAATTGAAGTTGATATTGGGCATTTTACGGCAGCTCTAAAGGGACACACACATTTTTATAAATTACATACGATTTTTTAGAAAAAAGATAGAGATACTATGTCGTGCGAACGAGATGCTTTCTCGTGCGCACTAGATAACACTAATCGTGTGTATCCCTTTAGAACTGCCGTAGCATTTTAATATTTAAAATGCCTTAAATGTTATTGTAATTAATAATAAAATATATGAAATTGAAAAAAAAATCCATATCTGGGCAAAACCAATATATATAGTTTCAAAAGTTGTTTATCATTTTATTTACATCACCATTTCTTGAAATATTCCTATTTCCCTGGTGTGTTTTTTATCAATCTTTCGATAGTGAAAGGCAAAGGGAGAAATCTCAAGTCTTGTCATTAAAATTGCATTAGATTGTTCTTAATTAAAGGGATTTAAATAGCGATATTGATCGATGTCGACACACTTTAAGATCTGGATGTAGACCTAGACAGAGAAATCGCATTACTATTTTAACCTCGACGTCGTCTGCTGTGAGAACACATTGTAAGTACAGTTGACTTGCGATGATAATAATAATAATTAATAATAATAATAATAATAATAATAATAATAAGTTTATTTTATGAGCGAAAAAAATAACTCATTTAGTTACAAAAACTAATCTTCCATGAAGCCCTCATTTTTGTAAGTAAAACAATTTGTATGTACATGTACTCAACAGAGTACAGTATCATAACATGTTACTGTGAACTTTCTATGAAATGTTTAAAGCAATTTAACTTAAATGTATGTAGAGATTCCGATGTTTTTATATGAAGAGGTAATTTGTTCCATAGGTCTGACCCTGAATATGTGAAAGACTTTTTCCATATATTTGTTTTTGGCTTATCCAATTTAATACTGAGATTAGAGACAGACCTTAAGGAATATGTGGCATTTATGTTATTAGCTTGGTTTAATCTGTTTGTTATGTAAGTTGCAGTTTGATTATTAAGGGCCTTGTACATCATGATACATTTATAATACTTGACTCTTTTATCGAAATAACTCGAAGTCGAAAGGGGGTCTATAAACTACTTCGAGTTATCGACGTGTTCGAGGGGTGACATGTTCAATTATGTTATTTATGCTAAGCTTTGTAATTCATTTATCCTAAAAATTCAATTTCTCTTCTGTTGCTTAATTATTTCCCACATATAGACGCTTTCTGACGCCTCTGCAGCAGACGGCTTTTTGAAAACATAGTGACAAAAGAATGATGAGCAATTTCTCCTTTTGTTACAATGTATTCAATTATTGTACTTTCATTTAAAGGGAGTGTCCATTTTTTTCGGATATGTTTTCAAAGTCGTCTGCTGCATAAATATGCGCCTGCTTGCCGGAAATGGTTAAATTAAAAAAAAGAATCCTAAAAACTCTGAATATAATGATTAAATAAATGGAATTTTGTCTCTTTTTTTCGACATTATATCTTTTTTGTATTCACTTGTTAAACCTTTCCCACATACAACAAATCTGCAGCAGACGACTTTGAAAACAATTATACAACAACATGAAAAATGTCTATAAATGAAAACTTGATACTTGAAAAGAGTTGAAATCGTCTGTTGCATGGGCGTCAGAAAGCATCTATATGTGGGAATGGGTTATCAAGAGAGGTACTTGTTTATTCACGTTGAAGAGACGATGGCAATAACTTTTGCATACCAGAGTCTTTAATACTTTTATAATGAGCGCTCGCTTTAAAGGGACTGAATCCCATATGAGAAAAAAGCGGGGAAAAAAGAAAATTGTTAAAAATTGCTATTACCTTGATGTTTTTGCATGTAAGGCATTGATATTTGCTGACTGATGTACTACAATATATGCACACTATTAATATTGCGGAGATTTTTCGTTATTTTGAATTGTAAAATCTACTGGGTTAGTAACCCAGTAAATCTAAAAATATCGCTGTATATTTATCACGTGATCACTACAACCGAATTGACAATCTCCTTCTCAGAGTTGTTGTTCCTTACACTCACGCATACATGAATGTAATGAGTCGATAGTGTTAGAGAATGCCGAATTGAATCCACAAATTCAAATGAGCAAGAGGAAATTCCATGGTATTTTTAAACGGGAAAACACGGAGCGGACGTTTTTTTTTAACTGCTTATTTCCTATGAAATAATGAAAAACAAGACTTGTACGACTTTCTACAACATTGCGTTACATATATATCGACGTATTTTGGATTAATTAGAATAAGTATAAAATATAACGATTTTGGACCATTATGGTGTTCAGTAACGTAATTTAACCGTTTTTCACAAGAAATAAAACTGCAACCGACTTTGAAAATATTTACTTTTAAAGATATGATAACTCTCATTTAATGAAAGAATACTTACTAAAGTAAGTTGAAAAGATTAGAGCAAATGAAGAATATTGCTCATTAAAAGCGAATTCTCCTGTTGCCACAGTGTTTTCAAAAGTTGCCTGCTGCAGATGCGACTAAATTCGACTGGGAGTCGGAAAGGGTTAAACGCCCGAAAGGAGTTCCCGTACACCACGGGTGAAGCGATAAAACCCACCCTAGATATAACAATGATATATGACCGTAATAAAAGTGAATTTAATGAGATTTTGTTTTGTCTATAGTGATACTTGATATTTACGTCAAACCTTTGGGATAATCGACTGATGAACAAATAATCTTGGTCTGACCTATATCTTTTGAGTGTACGAACGTTATATGAGCCGTCCCACGAGAAAACCAACATTGTGGACTATGCGTAAAGTATCGACCCGGATCAGCTTAAGCATGCCTCACAGGCTTACCCAGACAGAAATGTTTCGCCTCCTGTAGATTTTCTGTTTCAGGAATCAATACTCTATACATATATCCCCTTAAGACGGAATGTGTCGGCCCGGATAAGCCTGCATGGACTGCGCAGGCTGATCTGGGTCGAAACATTACGCAGAGACCATAATGTAGATTTTCTTGCGGGACGGCTCAATATTGCGATGTTACTCTTGATATTAGGGAAATGTGGTCATCAAGCCATTGGCAAATATCAAAACCTAGCAAGAAACATAAAAGTTATAATCACGTATCGAACATTTTGAATAACAATAGTGTACGTATGTCGCCTGCAAGTAGGTCAGTAACGGATACAATAACAAGAGTGTTGATATGTCGCCTGCAAGTAGGTCCATGATAGATACAATAACATGAGTGTTCGTATGTCGCCTGCAAGTAGGTCAGTAACGGATACAATAACAAGAGTGTTCGTATGTCGCCTGTAAGTAGGTCACTAAAGGATACAATAACAAGAGTGTTTGTATGTCGCCTGCAAGTAGGTCAGTAAAGGATACAATAACAAAAGTGATCGTATGTCGTCTGCAAGTAGGTCAATAATAGATACAATAACAAGAGTGTTCGTATGTCACCTGCAAGTAGGTCAATACTATATACAACAACAAGAGTGTTCGTATGTCGCCTGCAAGTAGGTCAATAATAGATACAATAACAAGAGTGTTCGTATGTCGCTTGTAGGTAGGTCAATAATAGATACAATAACAAGAGTGTTCGTATGTCGCCTGCAAGTAGGTCAATAAAGGATACAATAACAAGAGTGTTCGTATGTCGCCTGCAGGTAGGACAGTAAAGGATACCATTATGGTATTTTATTAATATATTTAAGGCTCGACCGGCAGACAGAGAGACAAACGGACAAACGACGAAGATCACTTTGTGTCCTCTTGTCTTAGACAGGCACACACAAACATATACGTCAATGTGTCTTACGTCATCCAATTTAAACGCCCAAATAATAAATCATGCGCAAAGAATTCCACATATCTATGTAATGGGATAATGTAGTTTTTACACATTGCCACTTACAGAAGCATTTTGAAGCGTTTTTAGCAAATGATATTTGAAAACATTATGACAAAAGGTGAAGTTGCTCACATTGAGCAAGTGCTCTTGTTGACCAAAATGTTTTCAACTTCATTCAATACATATACACAGTTAGCATTTTAAGAAGGTCGAGTCAGAGTCAGAGTCCATAAAGAAAAGAATGGGTGATGTAAAGGTGAAGACCTTACATATAGACTAAAAGGTGATTTTAAAACTAATAGGTTAACAAAAAAGTGATCTTTGAAGAGAAAAGACATGGTTTTGTGTCATACATCTAGTAAATATACTTCTTTTGATTACTCTATCCACAAAGCACCGCATTTTACTTCATTATACAATGAAAGCATAAACATGTATAGACCAGGTAGACCTATACTGTATGTCATATTCACAAATTAACAATTAATTGTATGTTCTAAACATGATTACAGTTTTTACCATCCGTCTCTGTACATGTTTCACCGGGAATTAGTTGCTAGTATGTAACTCAAATTGTGTGTCATGTTCTAAATTTAGAATTATATTCTGATTAACTGAGTAATAACATATTAACATACATCATATTAATGAGTGTATGCTTAAATAAATCAACCAGTTTTACATTAATGTAAGAAAGTTCGTTGTCATCTAAGAACTTTCGCTTAGTCATTTTAAAAGAGCTTCGCCTGTTTTTAATAGGCAAATGTAAAATAAGGACTAAAAACACATGCCTTTTCTTTCCGCGCTAATTTGCGATTCTAATCTGTTAAGCTAAATGTAAGTGCTAGATAAATAAAGTATATGTTGTAATACTGCTACAATACTAACAAATATGAGCCGTCCCGCGAGAAAACCAACATAATGGACTGCGTAATGTATCGACCCAGATCAGGATACGCAGTCTGCGCAGGCTAGTCCGGGCCGACACATCCCGTCTCAGGAAGCAAGAGGTATAGAGTAATGATTCCTGAAACAGAAATTCCACAGGAGGCGAAAAGTGCGTATGTTAATCCGGATAGATACTTTAAGCAGAGTCCACAATGTTGGTTTTCTAGCGGGACGGCTCTTATGTAAACAGTTAGTTTTTTTTACCTCGTCTGCAATGTGTCATAACACGCTAAAAAGGGACAAAGAAATATGTAATTAATGTTGTCTGCTGATGTTTCCCCTTCTGCCTGATGGATGAACTTTTGTTATATAATCTATAATCTATAATTTATAAACTATAATATATAATCCAAATATCATTTTCTGTTTTCTACAAAATAAGCTAAAATCGTTTAAGTTTATGATATTCGTAACTAACAATTGAACAGCCGAACACAAGCTTAACGTATATGATAGCGCAATTGTTCGAAAGGTTCAAGTTGGCATTTCTGTAACAAGTAGGTTAAGATCAGTATGTACATCTGCTCCGTAAATAAGAACAGTGAAGATCTTGATCACCCTTGGCGAATTTACGGGTTAATCAGGATCAATACTCCTCATACAAAACTAACTTTTGCCTTTTTGCACTAACAGGCTCATAATGTTCAGCATCCACTAAGTCACAGTCGGTAGGGACGCGGGATGTATATCCATAGGTTGTGTGTTCGAAGCCCAGGTCGTCCAACATCCTTTCCAGCGTTTGACAAATATTAATGAATGCGACAAGCGTCATTCGTCTACACCTATATGGAATTGCAGCCAATTGCTTTGAAAGAATGTTGTGTGGAGTACTGATGTTAGAAAACCAGGATTCATGTGTAGGTGAACTGACTGCCAAGCTATGCCTATAATAATGATTAAAGACCGAGGAACGAATGCTACGGCCTTGATAATACATCGTCCAATACCTCTTTATATTTCCGATCTGACAATGACGTACAATAGATTATAGACTCGCAATAACTCGAAGATGTGACAATTCGAATATATCGAAACAATTACTGGAACGGATCTGTCCTTTCAAAACAACGTACCGCGTGTTCTGATTGTTCAGAAAAGCAATCAGAACTGCTGCTGCTCAGTTTTTCTGATATCATTTTTACTGACCCGCTTTTCATAATAAAACATTTAAATATAAGTGAATTACGGTGCTGAAAATACATAAATGAATTCAGTATAACTCGATGGATCAATCGAACACGACGATAACTCGAACACGTCGATAACTCGAACACGTCGATAACTCGAACACGTCGGTAACTCGAACACGTCGATAACTCTAACACGTTGATAACTCGAACACGTCGATAACTCGAACACGTCGGTAACTCGAACACGTCGATAACTCGAAGCGTCGATAACTCGAACACGTCGATAACTCGAACACGACGATAACTCGAGCACGTCGATAACTCGAACACGACGACAACTCGAACACGTCGATAACTCTAACACGTCGATAACTCGAACACGACGATAACTTGAACACGTTGATAACTCTAACACGTCGATAACTCTAACACGTCGATAACTCGAACACGTCGATAACACGAACACGTTGATAACTCGAACAAAACACGTCGATAACTCGAACACGACGATAATTCGAATACGTCGATAACTCGAATACGTCGATAACTCGAACACGTCGATAACACGAACACGACGATAACTCGAACACGTCGATAACTCGAACACGACGATAACTCGAACACGTTCGATAACTCAAACACGTCGATAACTCGAACACGTCGATAACTCTAACACGACGATAACTCTAACACGACGATAACTCGAACACGTCGATAACTCGAACACATCGATAACTCGAACATATTGATAACTCGAACACGTCGATAACTCGAACACGACGATAACTCGAACAGGTCGATATTGAATAATTCATGGGTCCCTTTCGACTTCGAGTTATTGCAAGTCCACTGTAATACACGTCGATAACTCTAACACGTTGATAACTCGAACACGTCGATAACTCGAACACGTCGGTAACTCGAACACGTCGATAACTCGAAGCGTCGATAACTCGAACACGTCGATAACTCGAACACGACGATAACTCGAGCACGTCGATAACTCGAACACGACGACAACTCGAACACGTCGATAACTCTAACACGTCGATAACTCGAACACGACGATAACTTGAACACGTTGATAACTCTAACACGTCGATAACTCTAACACGTCGATAACTCGAACACGTCGATAACACGAACACGTTGATAACTCGAACAAAACACGTCGATAACTCGAACACGACGATAATTCGAATACGTCGATAACTCGAATACGTCGATAACTCGAACACGTCGATAACACGAACACGACGATAACTCGAACACGTCGATAACTCGAACACGACGATAACTCGAACATATTGATAACTCGAACACGTTCGATAACTCAAACACGTCGACAACTCGAACACGTCGATAACTCTAACACGACGATAACTCTAACACGACGATAACTCGAACACGTCGATAACTCGAACACATCGATAACTCGAACATGACGATAACTCGAACATATTGATAACTCGAACACGTCGATAACTCGAACACGACGATAACTCGAACAGGTCGATATTGAATAATTCATGGGTCCCTTTCGACTTCGAGTTATTGCAAGTCCACTGTAATAGATTTGATTTTATTAAGTTTTCTTTTCTGAATTGAAAGGAAATTCTCCAAGTTATGTCTAGGTACATTGAAACTGTGAACTTAATTCATTTTCTTTTTTTGTTTAACGTGAATGGAATATAGTAAGTATTCAAATTGAAAGAAAAATAGCCACGATTTTAATAGGATATAGTTTAACACTTTCCCACGGAGGCCTGTATATGTAGTTAGACGCATCTTCCCCAAACGCATTTAGACGCCGCAGAAGACGACCTTTGAAAACTATCTGACAAAAGAAGAAATTGCTCAAGATGAAGATTTTTACCTTTTACCACAATTTGTTCATCTCTTTTCAATATATATATTTATTTAAAGAGATTCCAAATACCTGAACTGTAAAAGTGTTAAAGATATCTGCTACTAATTCGTTCTGAATGGAGAAAGGGTAAATATGACTCGAACACATTTTCTGAAGTGCAGGTCAGTAATGGGTCAGCCGGACAACGTACAATAGAGTCTCGGGTCAAAGTAATTGAACTATGTGAAAGATTTATGTAATCTTATTAATAATAAATACTGTTTAAGTATTTCCCACATACAACAAATATGCAGCAGACAACTTTGAAATCATCTAAGAAAACATGTAGAATATCTCTGTTAATAATGGTTAAATTATTTAATAGAGTTGAAAACATTGTGGCCAAACGAGGAATTGGTCATTATGAGCAATTTCTCTTTTTGCTACAATGCATTTTCAAAAGTCGCCTGCTGCAGTTGCGTCAGAGAGCGTCTATTTATTGAGAGGGTTAACACAAGTAGTTTAAGTTCATACATATTGAACAATCACCAATAACCCGAAACACACACACATATATATGAGTCGTTCCACGAGAAACCCAACATTATGGACTCTGCGTAATGTATCGACCCAGATCAGCCTGCACAGTCCACACTGGCTTATCCGGGCCGACACACTCCATCTCAGGGAGATAGATGTATAGAGTAATGATTCCTAAAACAAAAAATCCACATGAGGAGAAAAATATCTATCCGGGTAAGCCTGCGCGGCATGCTTAAGCTGATCCGGATCGATACAGGGTCCACAATGTTGGTTTTCTCGTGGAACGGCTCATATATAATCACATTATGGTTACCCGTTGAAAGGTAAGAGTGATAATTTGAACAGAACTATTTGCTTTTCATCCACGTGGCTCTTTGTAGTTACGACTTGTTCAACGTTTCCCCAAATAATAAAACAAGTCTGCAGCAGACGACTTTAACCCTTTCCCACATACGACAATTCTGCAGCAGACGACTTTAACCCTTTCCCACATACGACAATTCTGCAGCAGACGACTTTAACCCTTTCCCACATACGACAATTCTGCAGCAGACGACTTTAACCCTTTCCCACATACGACAATTCTGCAGCAGACGACTTTAACCCTTTCCCACATACTACAATTCTGCAGCAGACGACTTTAACCCTTTCCCACATACGACAATTCTGCAGCAGACGACTTTAACCCTTTCCCCAAATAATAAAACAATTCTGCAGCAGACGACTTTAACCCTTTCCCACATACGACAATTCTGCAGCAGACGACTTTAACCCTTTCCCACATACGACAAGTCTGCAGCAGACGACTTTAACCCTTCCCACATACGACAAGTCTGCAGCAGACGACTTTAACCCTTTCCCACATACGACAAGTCTGCAGCAGACGACTTTAACCCTTTCCCACATACGACAATTCTGCAGCAGACGACTTTGAACGTATTTTGTCAAAACATAGAAAATCTCCATAATTGAATGGATAACCTATGACGTAAAGTGGAAAACATTGTGTCAAAAGGAGAAATTGCACGTTTTGTGCAATTTCTTCTTTTGTCACTATGTTTTAAAAAAGCCATCTGCTGCAGAGGCGTCAGAAAGCGTCTATAAGAGGGAAAGGGTTAAAAACATCTCGGCAAAAGTGTTGAAAATTTCTATAAGTGAAAGAACAATTATAGAATAAAGGTGAAACAGTGTGTCAAATGAAGTAGAATGTTCTCATCATGAGAACTGTTTTCTTATACCACAATGTTTTCAGAAGTCGTCTGCTGTAGATCCGCCAGAACAGCGTTTAAATGTGGCAAAGGGTTAACAAACAGGGTGTCCGAAAAGAAATGTATTTTAGTTTTTGAATAGTTTGAAGATATTTATATCACTTTGAAGGCCAAACGGTAAAGTTGTTTAACAGAGTTGTGACGTGATGACGTCATCTGAAATTTATATTTTGTTTGTTTGTAAACTTTTGTTTGTTTATATAGCGTGGGCGTTATCGGACACACAAATAACACAGTATTTTACTGTGGTAACGGACATCGTACAAACAAGAGGAAAGAGGATTATACCTTCTATATGATTCAGATCTATTTTTATCCTCTATAACTGGCGTCATTGGATTTTGTTCTTCTTTAAATTGTCCATTCCCTGCAAATAGAAAAATATATGGTTGAATTAACCAGTTAATTCTGTTACAATGTTCAAATAAATGAATGGCATTTGCGTTAAAGGAAAATGCGACTTATCCCCCATCTGCAACTGAAATACATGGGCAACCTGTATAACAAAATATCCAGTTTATGCACGGCTTTGTGTATGTATGGATTTCCAAAAACATAGGTTATGATGCTCTCTATTTATTAACATATTCGAACAACGTATTCAAAACTGCATCTTAAAAAAATGGCATATGGATAAAAACAACCCAAAATGAATAACATTACAAATATTTCAAATCATTATGAAATATTTCAAATCATTATGAAATATTTCAGATCATTATAAAATATTTCAAATCATTTTGAAATCCAGAGTTATACTCAAATGCATGTTTACCTTTTTCTCACGCATGATATATACTCTCACCAATGCCCTATACTAGAAAAAGGTAGGCACCTATCGATTCCAAGAAATGACCGTTTATGCCCTATATATGTCTTGACAAAAATAGCTACATTTATTTTACGAATGTCCTACCTATGACGATTTAAAACACATTTTTTCTAACGTATCCTGGATAAACAGCAGGGTTCTAGACTAATTACTAATTAGTCTGAAGTCTACAATAATGCAAACATCCTTTAGAGCGCATTTAAACTAAGAAGCGAAACTCTTTCAAAATCTTAACCCTTTTCCCTCATACGACAAATCTGCAGCAGACGACTTTGAACATATTTTAACCAAACATAGAAAATCTCTATAATTGAATGGATAACCTATGACTAAAAGTGGAAAACATTGTGGCAAAAGGAGAAATTGCTCGTTTTTTTGCAATTTCTTCTTTTGTCACTATGTTTTCAAAAAGCCGTCTGCTGCAGAGGCGTCAGAAAGCGTTTATATTGGGGAAAGGGTTAATAATGCTAAATAAACTTCACATGTCAGTGTTTAAATGTATTTCATCTCTCTTCGTTGTAAATACGTATCAGATATGTTGCATAATGGGCCGGTGGCCATAGTTGCAAAATAAATATCTTGTGGAAGACAGTGGTACAGAGGTAGAGCGTCGGCTTCTTATGAATAAAAACATGAATTGTAGCCCCAATATAGCTTCACTTCCGAACTCGTTTATGTGATGCATAGTTGAAGATTTAACAATGCCGATTGCAGTCTTATACGGCCCAACTGTGTTAGGTATGTGGTCAATGGAGATTAACCCTTTCCCTCAAACGACAATTCTGCAGCATACGACTTTGAACATATTTTGTCAAAAAATCAAAAAATCTCTATAATTGAATGGATAACCTATGACTCAAAAGTGGAAAACATTGTGGCAAAATGAGAAATTGCTCGTTTTGAGCAATTTCTTCTTTTGTCACTATGTTTTCAAAAAGCCGTCTGCTGCAGAAAGCGTCTATATGAGGGAGAGGGTAAAGCCATTCTCTCCTACCACTAATCTTTGAAAACAATAAGTAATATATATGAAATATCTCTGTTCAATTTCTACTTTTCCCACATTTTTCCACCCAAGATTCATGTGCTGATTGATTGATTGATTGATTGGGGTTTAACGCCGTTTTAACAATTTCTCAGTTATATCACGACGGCCAGTTCACCTACTCATGCATTTCCTGGTTTTCTCACACCACACAACAATCTTCCCAAGCAACTGGCTGCTTTTCCACATAGACTTAGCCCATTGGTGGAAGAGGAATGACGCATGTCGCATGACTTTTGTCAATCCTCGGAAAGAAAGTTTGCCGAGCCGGGATTCGAACTCACAACCCCTGGATTCATGTGCTGAAGATACGTTCAATAAGGTATGTATGTGAAAATAGTAAATACATGTATGTATTATCATCTCCGTAATACATTTATATTTAAACTTTTATTAAGAAAAACAAGCCAATGATATAATCATGTTAACAAACAGAGCTGCTGCTTTGCAATTGTCAAATGACAGAAATAGGCTGGTTAATTATTTAAACATTATGTTTTTCTGTCTAATTTCAAGATGGTCTAACTGAAAAATAACCATTTGATACTATCTACAAATAAAGCATAATTATTATTATTATTATAATAATAATAATAATTATTATTATTATCATTATTTTATTATTATTATTTGTATTATAGTGTGCTTGAATACTCGAATAGGTTGTTTAACATGTAACGTTTGCTCTTGCGTGGAGAAGTGCTGATGTGCTGTTTTCTTAAGAAGATTTTGTTAGACTGGCTTGCATTTCTCGATAACATATTAAGCATTTAGCTTACATGAATTAAGATTTTTGCAATTACTCATGTTCTCGCAATGTTTTCAAAAGCAGTCTCCTGTAAGGCGTCTGTCTCAGTCTAAAACCCCAATAGCTTTAAATTTCAAATAAATATAAAAGAAATTTCAAATAAATATAAAAGAAATTTCAAATAAATATAAAAGGTTGCCGTCTCTAATCTGTACACAATCCTACCTATTAAATAAAGGTATAATGTAAACAGATTTTACTGCAAGACAAATATTTGTATCTGTTATTATATGTTTACTTTTACCGGATCTAGCGAAAGGAAGTCCGCCTTTGTCAATCGTTAACCCTTTCCCGTGTACGCCTAGTCTTCAGCAGATTATTTTGAAAAATATATACGTAAACTTATTAAATATGTTTATAAATTGAAATATAATTAATAAATGGACTTTAAATATAACGTCAATGTCCGCTTTTTCTGGAGAGTTATCAACATTCGGTAGCTGCAGATGTGACACAGTGCGTCTGTTTGTGAGAAAGTAATAAAGAAAAAGAAAGGAAAGAACTATACTTAATTTGAGCTTAGTTTTAATACATACATAAATCGAACGCCAATGGAATTTTCAGTATCTATTGACCAAACATTTCTGTCTCTAATAACAGTTCCCCCCATAACGTCATGAGTATTATGCACTATGTTTGTCTTTACCACGTTTACCTCAAAAGAACTCGTGTCCCCGTGTGTGGGATATGAGATTGTTCTGTACCAAAACGTATTAACGGTTATCATGTCCAACATACAATGAACATATGGAGGGCTTGGCGTGAAAGAGATGTAACTAAAATTGGTATTTTTTTTCCACGGTTAATCACCTCACCATAAAGTCTTTATAAGCGTTATATCATATTTCTTGGTAAACAATGGAAATTTAGGTGCCATTGCTCGTTTTGAGCAATGGCACCTAAATTTGCATTGTTTACAAAAGGGTTAAAATTTTCCCCAAACCAGGGTTTTCAAAATAGGTTTTTAGTTATAACCCTTTCACTCCAAGCCCTCAATATGCAGACGAATTTGAAAACATCTAGGCACAAATATAGAAAATCGTTACCTATGAAATTTGTTTTGTTACCGAATACAGTTTGAAAACTCTATGGTAAAACGGGAAATAGCTCACTATACAAATATTCTCCCTTTCGCCAAAGTGTTTTCACAAGTCGTCTGATGAATTCGTGTCAATAGCGTTTATATGTGGGAAAAGGTTAATTGAGCAAAAAACCTTACAATACCTTTGCTATGCAAATCTGAATACACCTAAAATTAAACTTTACTGGGAAAGTGCATTTTTGTAAAAATGACTTTAAGGTATAGAGCATTTCAAATGTTTACGCAAATTCTTTCCACTGTGAAATGAATAAGCTTGGGATGAGGTGTCAGAACTGATCAAAGAGATAAAAGTTATATGTCCTTTCTAAAAAAGAAACAACCATTGTTAACCCTGTCCCTGAAACGACACATTTCCATCAGACGATTGTGATAACATCTAATAGAACAGTTAAAGCATCAAGTTAATAAACATTGTGAGAGCAATTACGTATTAGCCACTTTATGTTCAAGCCGTCTGCTACAGAGGCTTCGAAAGCGTCTGTATGTGGGAAAAAGATTTTCAAAGTTGAGAATGATTCATATTGACCTAGCTGCATATATTACGAAAGCATTCTCAACTACTCAAAGACCTTGTCAAATAGAAGAAAAGTTCTATCAATATTCTCTTATTACTTAGATGTGTCCACGCGCTTTCTGTCAAATCAGGCCTCAGTCGTCGCATGTATGAGGGAAGAACCAACTTTATGACCTCTGCGTAATGTATCGACCCAGATCAGCTTGCGCAGTCCGTGCAGACTGATCCGGGCAGACACATTCCGTCTCAGGGGTATAAAGTAATGCTTCCTGAAACAGAAAACTCCACAGGAGGCGAACAGTGTTTGTCATCGTTAGCCTGCACGGCATGCTTAGGCTGATCCGGGTCGATTCTTTATGCACAGAGTCCACACTGTTGGTTTTCTCGCGAGACGGCTCATATACGATGCACCGAGGTTAAGGAGCACATGTTTTGATGACGAAAACAGATGACATAATCTCCTTGATGTTTGTATGAGATAAATCCCTGTTAACCCTTTCCCACTTATAGACGCATTTTTGACGCATCTGCAGCAGACGACTTTTGAAAACATTGTGACAAAAGGAGAAATTGCTCATGATGAGCAATTTCCCCTTTTGCCACAATGTTTTCATCTTGTTGCATGAATTATATTTTCATTTACAGAGATATTCCAATTTTAATCAAAAAAGTTTCAAAGTCGTCTCCTTCAGATTTGTTGTATGTGGGAAAGGGTTAAATCTCTACGTTGTATGATACTCATTCGTTTAAACCTTTCAGCGCCGAATTGTTTAAAGTAGACTCTTCCATGTTCAAAATCGGGCGTCTCCATTTCTCATGTAATAGAGAATGGGACTATTTTGATAACCGAAAGGCAAACAATACTGATTTCAGGTGAGACAGCTCGTTACCTGAATCCATATTGTTTGCAAAAAGCTCAAGTTTGCCTTTGGCGCTGAAAGAGTTAAACCTTTTCCACTTACTACAATTCTGCAGCAGAAGAAATTGAAAACATTTTGTAAAACATTTGGTAGTATACAAATGAAATAACATTTGTCGAATGAAGCTGAAAACATTGTGGCAAAGGAAAAATACTCTCGTCTTTTGTCAAAATGTTTTCAAAAGTCATCTGCTGTAGAGGAGTCGGAAAGCGTATATATACTGGAAAGGGTAATATAAAACCTTTATGTATTGTATCGGTCGATGGTGTATGCACACTTTTGATTGGCTTCAATAATGGTATTAATATGTATCTGCTGTAGAGGCGTCGGAAAGCGTATATATACTGGAAAGGGTAAAACCTTTATGTATTTTATCGTTCGATGGTGTATGCACACTTTTGATTGGCTTCAATAATGGAATTGCTATGTATATGCTAGATGCCTACAGTTTAATTTCGGTGCTTTCCATGGACAGATCTGTTGATAAAAGACAGAGGAGCAGTCCCTCTAATTGCTCATACGATTTTATCATAATTAACACTTATGCATGTATAAATAAATTACGATTTTAAAAGCACATACTTAAATAAAAATAAATCTCCAGCGATCGAACGAACACGTCGATCAGTCGAGGCAATGTCCCGACGATCAATCGAGGTACTGTGTTCGAGATCAAGTTTGAGGGTTCGATGTATATATTTTTTTTGTAGTAGTAGTAGTTGGCTTCGTTTCATGTGTCAGTCTTCATTATATTCAACACATTTGCGCACTGAATGTCCAGACCAGATACACCGAAATCCTTTCAATAAAACTTCAAAGCCCTTTCCGTAAATAATACGATTACTGTTAGAATGTCTCAAATAAAGACAACTCTAAACGATTAACATATAATTCAAGAACAGAAAAGGCATTGTGTCATAATGTCAACAGTGTGATATAACCTTTATTGGTATGTAAATGCGAACTGCGCCTTAAAGAGATATTTGGTAGTTATGGCCGCCCTCCATGGCGCTCAGGGTTGCGGAGTTAGCGTTACGACTGACTGGCTGGTGTCAGGATAAATTGACCAGTAGTACTGGTAACTTACACAGAAACCGCCGTGATATAACTGAACAAATTGTTCAAAGCTGCGAAAAACATCAAACAATTAATCAATTAATAAAAACAAGAGGGTCATGATGGCCCTGGATCGCTCACCTTAATTATACAATGTACTGTAATGCAAAACACATCAAGACAATTATTCTGAATGCAACCTCCACAGTGTTAACAATACTTTCCTTCATTTGGCCTAGTGATCTATATTTTTTACCTGATATGACCCATATTCCAACATGGACTAGATATCATCAAGACAACATTCTGACTAAGTTTCAACTTGCTCAAAGTAAAAATGCGGCCTCCGGAGTTTGAACAATATTTTCCTTCATTGACCTAGTTTCTGATCCAATATGACCCATATTTGAACTTGACCTAGATATAATTCAGACAAACATTCTGACCAAATTTCAAGCTGCTGAAGCAAACAATGCGGCATCCAAAGTGTTCACAAGATTTTCCTTCAATTTGATCTAGTGACCTAGTTTTTGATCCAGCATGACCCATATTCAAACTTGGCCTACATATCATCAAGAAAAACATTCTGATAAAGTTTTATCATGCTGAAATTAAAAATGCAGTATCCAGAGTGTTAACATGATAACCCTTCAATTTGGTCTAGTGACCTAGTTTTTAACCCGGCATGACCCATATCCGAACTAGCCCTAGATATCATTTATACAAACATTCTGACCAAATTTCAAATTGCTGAAGCAAAAAATGCAGCTTTTACAGAGTTAACAAGATTTTCCCTCAATTTGGTCTAGTGACCTAGTTTCTGATCCAATATGACCCATATTTGAACTTTAACTAGATATCTTTAAGACAAACATTCTGACAAAATTTCAAGCTGCTGAAGCAAAAAATGCGGCATCCAAAGTGTAAAAAAGATTTTCTTTCAATTTGGGCTAGTGACCTAGTTTTTGACCCGACATGACCCATATTCGAACTTGGCCTAGATATCATTCAGCTCAATATTCTGAACAAATTTCAAGCCGCTGAAGCAAAACATGCGGCTTCTACAGAGTTAACAAGTTTTCCCTCAATTTGGCCTGGTGACCTAGTTTCTGACCCAATATGACCCATATTTGAACTTGACCTAGATATATTTAAGACAAACATTCTGACCAAATTTCAAGCTGCTGCAGCAAAAAATGCGGCATCAAAAGTGTTAACAAGGTTTTCTTTCAAATTGACCTAGTGACCTAGTTTTTGACCCGGCATAACCCATATTCGAACTTGACCTAGATATTTTTTGACAAACATTTTGACAAAATTTCAAACTGCTGAAGCAAAAATTGCGGCCTCTGGAGTGTTAACAAGATTTTCCTTCAAATTGACCTAGTGACCTACTTTTTGACCCAACGTGACCCATGTTCGAACTTGACCTACATATCATCAAGACAAACATTCTGATAAAGTTTCAATATGCTCAAGTTGAAAATGTGGCCTCCAGAGTGTTAACAAGATTTTCCTTCAATTCGACCTAGTGACCTAGTTTTTGACCTCATATCGCCCAGTTTCGAACTTGTCCAAGATTTTATGGAGATGAACGTTCTGATAAACTTTCATGAAGATTGGATGCAAAATGTAGCCCGTAGAGTGTTAACAAGCTCAAATGTTGACGATGGACGACGGACGACGGACGACGGACGGACGCCGGACAAAATGTGATCACAATAGCTCACCTTGCACTTCGTGCATAGGTGAGCTAAAAACCGATGACGTCTTTTTCGGTAATAATACGATTACTGTTAGAAAGTCTCAAACAAAGACAACTCTAAACGATTTACATATCATTCAAGAACAGAAAAGGCAATGTGTCATAATGTCAACAGTGTGTGTGATACACCTATATTGGTATGTAAATGCGAACTGCGCCTAGTTTAGCTTTTGTGAATCTAACACACAAGAAGATTGTTCAGATCTATGGTATACATTTACGTGGTGTAATATCCTGTCTTTAACCCCCCCCCCCCCCCCCCCCCCCCCCCCCCAAGAGTTGAAAACATTGTGATAAAATGTGGAATTTCTCAGTTTATCATAATGTGTAGACATTGCATTTGAAGAGTTAAAAACATTGTGAGAAAGTGTGAAATTTCTCATTTCATCACAGTAAGATATAGCATTTGAAAAGTTGAAAAAATTGTGAGAAAATGTGAAATTTCTCATTTTATCATAATGTAAGACATTGCATTTGTAAGAGTCGAAAGCATTGTGATAGAATGATCGCTGATAGAACTTTGTAAGAGTTGAAAACATTGTAAGAAAATTTGAAAACATTGTGAGAATGTGACCGCTGAAAGAACATTTTTATTGGAGATAGAACATTTTAGAAGTTGAAAACATTGTGAGAACATGTTCATAGAATATTTTAAAACACTAAAAAAGCATGTAGGAAAAGATTTTCTTAAGAAAATTCATAAAAGTCATTTTCGTAGGACAATATAATATTGTTTTCATAGGATGCTAGGATAATATAAAGATGTTTTCGTAGGCTGATAACTGTCGTGATTCGGATTGAATGTGTAACGTCTGTTCTTATGAGGGAATTAAAGTACACTTAATCAAATCAATCATTAATAATAAATCATTTGTTCCTATTTTTACCCTCAATTAATTTTAAACTATTCATTCTATTTCCCCCGTCAACAATGAGACGATATATTTCCGTTCCACCAGCATAATCTACGCATTTATATTGGTTTTAGCCTATGTCGATCCCGAAATACATATTTTTCGATAATAAGTACAAAATAATGTTAAAAAATGGATTTAATTTGTTATAAATCCATTAATCATGTGTTGTTAAACTGATAATGAACAAAGATTGTTACATGGGTTTTAAATTCATATAAAAAGTTGTTGTCGTGACCGATAAGTTGTTTTCGCTATCTAGCTATACCCATCACTAACCAGTGTTTTGAGCTATTTATAGAACCTTTTGGAATTTCCAGACTTGCGTGTCTTGATAATTAAAGTTCAAAAGGTTACGGTTGGCTACAGTAAATTAAACCTGTGTAGTTGGAAGATAGAACGCGCAATGATATTTATTATCTGCCCAAACATGAAATAAGATAATATGTAAATATTTTAACTCTATTTAGATATTTTCTCGATAAATCTCAAATCTTAGTATCAATCCGGTATCAAAATAGCACTAACATGATCATTATTAATCGTGTCTCTGCATCACTGATGGAACTATATATATATTTGACGGTTTAACGGAAGTGAATAAATTGGTTTTGCAGAAATATCCAACCGACTGTTCAAAACTGACTATATAAATTTTGTTTCGTTGTTGTTGTTTTTGTTAGCATTGTGGCGATTGTCAAACCAATCGCCACAAAAACCCGTTAAACCCCAGTTAAAAACCCCGTTAAACCCCAGTTAAAAACCCCGTTAAACCCAGTTAAAAAACCCGTTAAACCCAGTTAAAAATCCCGTTAAACCCAGTTAAAAAACCCGTTAAACCCAGTTAAAAAACCCGTTAAACCCCAGTTACATTGTATATTGGTGTTATTAGGGATTCAAGTTTGTGTTTATCTGTTGCTTTAAGCTATCGGAACGTGTATGTTTTGTAAATATGCAATATGAGTCGTCCCGCGAGAAAACTAACATTATAGACTCTGCGTAAAGTATTGACCCGGATCAGCCTAAGCATGCCGCGCAGGCTTATCCGGATAGACACTTTTCGCCTCCTGTGGATTTTATGTTTCAGGAATCATTCCCCTGTACCTCTATCCCCCTGAGACGGAATGTGTCAGCCCAGATCGGTCTGCGCGGACTGCGCAGGCTGATCTGGGTCGATATTTTTCGCAGATGTTATAATGTTGGTTTTCTAGCGGGATGGGTCTTATTTGCTACAAAATGAGAACGTTTGGACAATTCCCCTTTTCAATGTGATATTTAACCAGAATGCGGGTGAAGATGCTTATCAATCTCATCAGCGTTCCTGCAAATATTAACGGCAGAAATGTGTATATATATCAATATTGCATGAAACGAGTTCAATAAAATTTGAACTGTGTGTCGTTTGTCTCCACAGTGAATTTTCATGAAAGCAATTTGAATGACAATACACCGGTACAAACATTAACGTTATATGAGCCGTGCATTGATCAACGAGCTATTTTAGTTATAACTTATTTATTAAATCGATTGCGAAGCACGTTTTTAGATTACATCATTTAAGTAAGGTGTTTGCTTTCTGGAGACTAAACTAGTTGCGTCGTTTATAAGAAAACAATCCGAAAACTCGAACCAGCTCATCTAGGGATTCGAATTTAGGACCTTTAGAAGGAGAGGCCGAGGTTCTATCACTGCAATCTAGTTTAAGATCACCACATTGCCGTAGATGATATTGCATGCATCGATTGCGTGATTCCGATAATGGATTCATTATGGTTTTATTCTCGAACAAAATGATACAGGAGAGATTAATTAGTTTCTTATCACTCGATCGTCGCACGCACGGCATTGACTCCTTTCTTTGAACAAAATAAATCAATTTGTAGACACAGGGAATGAAAGAGAACAACACAGAATGTATTACTCATTATCTCAATTACCTAACTATGCCTTAGTTTACCACACGTAGATTAAGGCGTGTGTCACTTTTGAATGTGTCTATACGTATTTTTAGCCAAAGAAACGATGTTAGTCTCCTTTTCGTTCACAAACGATTTTTACGCCTTTTCAGCAGACGACATTTGGAAACATTTTTATGACAGAATAAATTCCTGAAATTGAAACTTTTCCGATAATTTCATTCTGTGTCAAAATGTATAGTCTAAATTGTTCAATTTTAATTCAAGATGTTTCTAAAGCAGGCGATTTTGAATGTTTATATCAGGTTATTTCGGCTTATATTCCACGTATTTCTTTCCCACAAAAAGCAGCAGACTTTTGAAAACATAGTGGCAAAAGGAGAAATTGCTCATGATAAATAATTTCTCCTTTTGCCACAATGTTTTCAGCTTTCTTCAAAACGCATTCTCTGATTTATAGAAAGTTTCCATATTTTAAACTACATGTTTTCAAAGTCGTCTGCTACGTCTTGGAAAGGGTAAATGAATATCCAAAATTCTTTCCAGAGACTGTATATATGGAATGAAACATTAGTGTACATATTAAAATTTAAACATCATTCCTTTTGTATGACATGCTAATACTTAAACATATTTGAAACATATATCATTTCGTCTTAAACTTGCTCAACATTCGGCATTTCAAACAAAGTGTCAATATTTTTTCATTCAATCTATTGTTTACGTTTCCATCGGTCCTTTGTTCGACTATCAAGAAACTGACTGTAACCAAATCATATACATTTTTTTTCTTTACCCGGAATAAAACATAAAAAACACATAAATCAAAGCAACTAATTTCTTCTGTATGTACCCTTTTTGAAATTCGATGAAAAGAGACAGCTAGATGATAGTATGGTCTAGAAAACGAAATTAAAGCTGATGCAAACCAACTAATTTATTCAGTATTTACGTTTCTGAAATTCCTAAACGGAGACAGTCAACAACAATAAGGTCTTAGTTAGGAGGAGCATAGGTGCTTTCTTTACGACACTATCGCTCCTATATCTCGTATTACCAAAACAAACCATATGACGTAAATACTCAATATAATCATCTGATAGGGGTTTAAGAAAGAATAAAATGTGGCGTCCCGAGAGAAAACCAACATAATTATCGCTGCGTAATGTATCGACCCAGATCAGCCTGCGCAGTCCGCGCAGGCTAACCCGGGCCGACACATTCCGTCTCAGGGGTATAGAGGAATATAGCAATGATTCCTGATACGGAAAATCCACAGGAGGCGAAAAGTGTCTGTCCGGGTTAACAATCGATTAACAATCTGGTCGATTAACAATCACATGGAAACCACGAAGGAATTTATTTGGTAACCTAAAAAACAAGTGCTGTCGGAGGACAGCGCGCTCGACTATTTCAGCGCTTATTTAAGTTACTGAGATAATGGACTCTAATGTAGTTGCATGCAAAACATTAACCACAATTTCTTAAAGGGTGATAATTTGCATTATATGCAGGATAGAGTTATTTAACTTGATTATTTTGATAGGAGTGATGGTTGGGAATGGTTATATAACGTTTCAATGGAATGCACCAAGTAGTTACTAAGATATGTAGTTGCATGCAAAACTTTAACCAGAATTTATAAGTCCAAAAAGGCCCATAACTTGCATAAAATGCAGGATAGAGTTATTTAAATTGAAAGTCAACATAGGTGTGATAGTTGGGAAGGGTTGTATAAAGTTTCAAAGCAATGCATAAAGTAAATACTAGGATATCGACTCTTAATGAAGTTGCATGCAAAACTTTAACCAAATTTCTTGTTAAAAAAGGGCCATAACTTGCATAAAATGCAAGAGTTATTTAACTTGATAATCTACAAAGGTGTGATGGTTGGGTAGGGTTCTAGAAAGTTTCAATGTAATGCATCAAGTAAACACTGAGATATGGACTATTAATTTAGTTGCACGCAAAACTTTAACCAGAATTCCTAAGTAAAAAAAGGGCCATAACTTGCATATAATGCAGAATAGAATTATCTATAATTAATAATCTACACAGGTGTGATAGTTGGGTAGGGGTTATATAAAGTTTCAATGCAATGTATCAAGTAAATACTGAGATATATGGACTGTTAATTTAGTTCAATGCAAAACTTTAACCAGAATTTCTAAGAAAAAAAAGGACCGTAACTTGCATAAAATAAGAGTTATCTAACTTGATAATCTACAAAGTTGTGATAGTTTGGCAGGGTTGTAGAAAGTTTCAATGCAATGCAACAAGTAAATACTGAGAAATTGACTGTTAATTTAGTTGCACGCACAACTTTAACCAGAATTTCTAAGTAAAAAAAGGGCCATAACTTGCATAACATGCCGGATAGAGTTATTTAACTTGATAATCTACATAGGTGTGATAGTTGGGTAGGGTTGTATAAAGTTTCAATGCAATGCAATAAGTAAATACTGAGATATGGACTGTTAATTTAGTTGCACGCAAAACTTTAACCAGAATTTCTAAGTAAAATAAGGGCCATAACTTGCATAAAATGCATGATATAGTTATCTAACTTGATAATGTACATAGGTGTGATAGTTGGGTAGGGTTGTATAACGTTTCAATGCAATGCATCAAGTAAATACTGAGATATGGACTCTTAATTAAGTTGCACGCAAAACTTTAACCAGAATTTCTAAGTAAATAAGGGCCATAACTTGCATACAATGCAGGATAGAGTTATCTAACTTGATAAGCTACATAGGTGTGATAATTTGGTAGGGTTGTAGAAAGTTTCAATGCAATACATGTAGTATTTAAGTAATTGCATGCAAAACCTTAACCAAAGTGTGACGTTGACGCCGACGGCGACGCCGACGCCGACGCCGACGCCAGGGTGAGTAGTATAGCTCTCATATTCTTCGAATAGTCGAGCTAAAAATGGATTATGTAATTATAGGGTTTCATAATACGGACAATTACATGAAAATATTTTATGGATTACTTTTAAATGCTATTGAATGAATAGAATCGGATTTCATGGGCGTACACGGGATTTGTTTCTTTAACCCTTTCCCATATGTAATTTATTTATTTTTTATTTATTGGGGTTTTACGCCACTTTCAACAATATTCAGTTATATCACGGCGACAGTTCACTTATTCATGATCCCTGGGTAAACAAACCAGTACTAGGCTAGAAAATGTGCCTTGCCCAAGGGCACTTCACCATGACCGTAGTGCCGTAACTGGGGATCGAACCCGGGACACCCGGTTTCGAAATCCCCGACGCTAACCACTCAACCACAGCGGATTCCTTCCCATATGTAAACAACGAGACAACAGAATACGACTTTAAACATGTATCGAGGCAGAATATCTCTCTAAATGATAGTTTAGATAGTGAATTAAGTTGAAAACATGGTGACGAAAGGAAAATGTGCTTATTATGAGCAATGCCTCCTTTCGTCACAATATTATCAAAGATCGTCAAAAGCGTCGGTATGAGAAAAAGTGTTAACACGTGTAATATCTGATACTGATGTAACAATGAATATTTAATTACTTAGACTAGATAAAGCTATCAACTATTTGCCATTTATATGATGCAGATACTCCTGCAGTAGATAAAAAAAAATAGAAATTTGAACAATTGAGCAATAGCTCATTATACCAACAATGTTCTGTTCTTTATCAAAATATTTGCACACAATTTGGACTTTTCATTAAATGATTATTCAATGACAAAAATCTGTTCAAAGCAGATCACGTTTGTCAACAATAGTTGCACACAATTTGGTCTTTTCACTACACTCTTATTCCATGAAACGAATCTGTTCAAAGCAGATTACGTTTGTCAACAATAGTTTCTTTAAACTTTTCGCTGCCAGAGCCATCACAGGCTCTTGCAAACAATGCAGATTCAGATGGGAAAGCTCGTTACGAACTGTCTCTCTTGAAATCTGTATTGCTTGCCAGTTTTGACATTTAAGTTTACCAAATTTCCTGTTGAACCAAACATGGAGTCGTCAAGTTTTCAACGTAGAGGAGTCGACTTATTTAAAACTCGGCATCGGAAGAGTTAAAGGTACAATAACTCGGTTTAATGTGATGTATAAATATTTGGATTAAACATTGGCAATGACGTAAACAGTAAATACCAGGTCACATGGCTAATCTAGGCCAACTTAGAAGTACATTTGTAGACCGATTTCTAGTTTAAAGCGACTGAACTCCAGATACCCAACTGTCGAAAAGAAATAAAATTTCCAATTTTAAGAACATAAGTGTTATTTTTGTATTTGGGGCATTAAAATATGATAAATGACATATAACATACCCCTATAATCGGTGAGATTTTCTTGTTTTCGATACTTTTTCCATCGTAAATTCTACCCTGTCAGTAACGGGGTAAGTTTATAAATAGCTTTCGATGCTTTTAATCTCATTCATCACGTGACTTGAAAAGTCGTCACGTGAATTGAAGAGTCGTCACATGACCGATAGGACGCATGCGCAATAAATGAAACATTTTTATACCATGAAGGTTTTATGCAAAATCACGAGGAGCTCATGCAATCACAAACAAATCTCTATGATTACTGTTGTTCGACTCCGCCAAACGTGTAAATTGTGTATAACTGTACCCGCCTGTCAGAGTGAACCGTATATAGTTATATCACGTGATCGTTGCAAGGTGCCCGTCTGAAGGATTCCGTGGTATTTTTAAATAGGAAACCCCTTCATCGGCACAATTGAAAACGACTCAAGTTCACTTTATTGATAAAAAACGATACATTTCCTACCCTGGTTTTACTTGGATAACATAAAGAATAACATTCAGGGCGAATTCGATTTTTTTTTTTTTTTTTTTTTTTTTTCGTGATTTCAGTCGCTTTAACACAATAATTCAAATACTTTGTAAAACATGTATGGGGAAAATGCTGTATAATGGACATCGCCCCGGTGGTGTTGTGGTAGAGCGTCCACTATGGTCAGGGAGGTCTTGGGTTCGATCCCCGGCCGAGTAAAACCAAAGCCATGTCTTGCGATATGGAGTCTTCTAGCATCTGCGTACAATTATGTGTTTTGTTTAATTTTGTGTTTTACGTCACTTTTAATAATGTTGCAGTTACGTCACGGCGTTTTCTGGATTAGTTACTTGTACCAGTATTGCTGGTCTTTTTATCCTGACACCATCGAGTCAGATGTTATACTTCACCCTTGAAATATTGGTCCCGGTTAAAATTACCATACAAAAAAAAAAACACATTTGAAAGTAGCGCAAATCCAAATAAAAACAAATTACACAGACATTGTTGGATCTCCCAGTATATCGGAATATCGTGCATGTTGTTGATCATTTTCTGTGTGTGCAGCTTTAATATTACATCCCATGTCGTTATCTGGCTTAAGACTTGATACATACAAAAATGTCAAGATCTAGGTATTAAATAATGTCGTTTATTATCGAACAGATTGTCCTGGACAAACACCTTTGATAAAATACGTATTTACGTGATCTGTTATCCTTTCTCACATACAACAATTCTGCAAAAGATGTCGTTGAAAATATAGTGGCAAAAATATGAAATTTAATTGAAAACACTGTGACAAAAGGGAAAATTGCTGATAGTGAACAATTTCTTCCGTGGGCACACAGTTTTCAAGTATGGTCTGCTAAAGATGGGTCAAAATAAGCCTATATAAGGGAAAGGATTACGCCAAGTTTGAGACTTATTTTGTTGTTGTTAACATAATGATTTGTTCCATTAAAATGTAACAACCGCTTTTGATATGGGCTTGCGACACGCCAAACAAGAACCTAGCTCGGGAGAATTGGAAATTAATAAATATTACGGTAAGAATACCAATATACAGTCAGACATGTGCAAAAAGACCATCTTGGAATAGTAATTCCCTGTCTATAGCAACCATACTTTTAGTTTCCCAAATACTCATTTTCTGCTTAAAGATGAAGACTAAATGACCCTGGAATTGAAGACCACCTGTTAACAAAGACCATTTTGGTCTCTCCCTAAAAGACTGACTGTACATGTATTTGGAATTGAGCTGATTCGAAGGTATTTGCAACCAACTGGTTTTGCATTTGCTTTTACTTGACAATTTTAACGTGCAATATTCCCGTGCAAAAATAATATTTAATTATAATCGGCACTCTGCGAAAACCAATCGTAAAGCATTTGCGATCAGCGTAGATCCTGATCTGCGCAGTCTGATCTGACTCAGCACTTTTCGATTAATTCAAGAAACTTCTATTTGAGCTAAAACCTGTTGGATCCTTAGGATGAATGCGCAGCCATTATGCATGTTCTAACACGTGTAATGATAACGTTTAGGTTGGATTTAACAGAGCTTTGCACATTTGATTAATGGCCATGACCGTTCGTTCGTGGCTTCCATGATACTTTCACGATTAGAAGGCGAGCAGAAAAGCTGAAAACATCTTTCTCACGGTCTCGATATATTTGGAGGATTAATATAACAAGTTTAATATCATTTAATAGTTGTTACTACAAGTGGGCATGTATACCCTTTAAAACTTTGATTTTATATTGTCATTGAAAAGGTGATGTCAATTTCAAACACCATGGGTTTCCATACAAAACAGTTTATAAAAAAACCCGAAACAATATGTTTATAAATGTTTACAAAAGAGTTTCCATAAATATAAAATGTCTTTCAAAAGCCTCAAAGGTATTTTTATCCAACATTTGGTTCGATACTAACTTGATTTAATGGTTTAAAGGGACTGAACACCACAATGGTCCAAAATCGTTATATTTTATACTTATTTCTTATTAATCCAAAATACGTCGATATTTATGTATTGGAATGTTGTAGAAAGTTGTACAAGTCTTGTTTTTCATTATTTCATAGGAAATAAGCAGTTAAAAAAACGTCCGCTCCGTGTTTTCCCGTTTAAAAATACCGTGGAATTTCCTCTTGCTCATTTGAATTTGTGGATTCAATTCGGCATTCTCTAACACTATCGACTCAATACATTCATGTATGCGTGAGTATAAGGAACAACAACTCTGGGAAGGAGATTGTCAATTCGGTTGTAGTGATCACGTGATAAATATACAGCGATATTTTTAGATTTACTGGGTTACTAACCCAGTAGATTTTACAATGCAAAATAACGAAAAATCTCCGCAATATTAATAGGGTGCATATATTGTAGTACATCAGTCAGCAAATCTCAATGCCTTACATGCAAAAACATCAAGGTAATAGGAATTTTTAACAATCTTCTTTTTTTTTTGCTTTTTTCTCATATGGGATTCAGTCCCTTTAACACTCAAGAGCATTTGAGACAATACTCGTTAATATATTGCTGGGGCTTCCTTGTGGTGTACAACTGTATTTGTGGCACAATGTTTTTTTTTAATTCTACAAGGAATACTTTTTGTATTTTTGTTGTTGTTTGCTGCAGTTTTCCACAATGTTTCATTAATGTCACGGCGTTGTCTGTGTAAGTTACCAGTACTACTGGTCCATTTATCCTGACACCAGTCGTAATGCTAACTCCGCAACACTGAGGTCAAAGGAGGGAAGCCATTACTCCCATTTTGAAAGTCTTTGATATGACCCGGCCTGGGATCGAACCCGTGACCTCCCGCACTCGAGGTGGACGATCTGACACTGCAACAGAGGCGGTTCTTTAAGGAATACATACAGGAAAATGCTAAACTATCATACAATGAATACGTTACAAGCCTAAACAGAGAAATGTCGAGCGTTCTACGACATGTCTGTCTTTCTGCACCCCGTCACGGCTTAACCCTTTCTCACATCTACGCTGTCTGACGCCTCTGCAGCAGACGACCTTTGGAAACATTGTGGGAGCAATATCTCCATTTGTCACTACGTTTTCAAATCCATTCTCTGAATATAATTTCATACATAGAGATTTTGTATATATTTTGCCCAGATGTTTACAAGGTATTTTACTGCCGATTTGCCGTAAATGGGAATATGATAACAAAGGTAGCGAAAGGTACCACTCATCTGACCCATAGCCGATTGTTTTAGATACCACTTTTATCTTGTCAGTATGGTTAGATATTTATCATTGCATTATACTTCAATCTAAGATAAGAATAAAAGATTTATACGTATCTTTAACGTTAAGAATGTCGTAAGATACACTTATGCTATAAATAATTATCTTACATAATCTACAGTCTACTGTCGACACGTGATAGGTCAGGGGGTCGTGAAATCGAATCCTAACTCGGCAATGGTATTTGTATTGGGTTCTTTACACCGTTTGCAACATTATTTCAGTTATATCACGGCGACAGTTCACATGTACATAATTCCTGGGTATACAAACCACTACTAGGCTTCGCCCAGGGACACGCCCCCATGACCACCGCGAATGGGTGATAGAACCCAGGACGCTCAGTTCAAAATTCGCGACGCTAACCACTCGGTCACTGAACTTGCTCTAATTTACAAGACATTGGGTTAGTGAGGAAGACAGTGGTGCAGTTTGAGCGTCAGCCTCTTGACCAAAGTCCACAGGTTCGATTCCGGCCGATTAAGGGGTTCTGCATTTCAACGCAAACGGCGCAAGTACATTTTAATCCTTTTCCTCATACGACAATTCTGCAGCAGACTTTGGATATATTTTGACAAAAAATAGAAAATCTCTAAAATTGATATATTTTGATAAAAAAAAGGAAATCTCTAAAATTGATATATTTTGACAAAAAATAGAAAATCTCTAAAATTGATATATTTTGACAAAAAATAGAAAATCTCTATAATTGAATGGATAACCTATGACTAAAAGTGGAAAACATTGTGGCAAAAGTAGAAATTGCACGTTTTGAGCAATTTCTTCTTTTGTCACTATGTTTTCAAAACGACGTCTGCTGCAGAGGCGTAAGAAAGCGTCTATATGAGGGAAAGTGTTAAACCTCCAGTAAGCAGACAATGAGCGTGATTTATATGAGGTGAAAGTAAAATAAATATTAATTATTTGACTTCAACAGAAGATAAGAAAAAAAAAAAGATTTATATGTATCTTCAACGCTAAGAATATCGTAAAACACATTTATACCGTGAACCCTTTACCACATACAACATTTCGGTATCGCGTTTAGTGTTCGGTGAACATGTTCGAATTAACAAGAATTGTTATAACCGACTGTCCTCACCGCCTCGGTTGCGGGAGGTCACGGGTTCGACTGCCGGCCTGGTAATACCAAAGACTTTAACAATTGGTAGTAATGACTGCCTTCCTTGGCGCACAGGGTTACGAGGCTAGCTTTACGACTGACTGGCTGGTGCCAGGAGAACTTGAAGCTAACCCAGGAAACGCCGTGATATAACTTCAAAAAAATGTTAAAAACGGTGTAAAACACCAACTAATCAATCTACCGACGGTCTACATTAGTTTACACACAGGTCAGGAACAGCTTGATATTATCGAGTAATACAGCCAAACCTGTACTAAAGACCACCTTTGTATAGCAAGTCCCTGTCTATATAAACCACACCATTAATTTACCAATTACTTATTTTCTGCATAAATGAACCTGCAATTAAAGACCACATGTGAACAAAGACCAGATAAGTCGCTTCCCATGGATGGTCTTTAAACACAGGTTGGACTGTATATTCATCTATGACGAAACATGTCACGAGAGAAATGGTGAATGAAGCCCACAGTTTTCACTAGTTGTATGGTGTACATGTATGATCGGAGACTTTGATGTCCTTCTCCAGTCACACTTCGGTGTTTATCATTCACTTAAAGTCCGTGGATAAGACTCGTGAATTATAGATGAGTCAATATAGGTTAACTGATAATGAGGTTGGGTCAGTCCAAAACGGGATTCTTTATCGATATGGAATGTTTACCCATTTCACATATACAACACATCTGAAGCAGACGATATTGATAACGCGTAGGCAAATGATTATGTGTTGGAATTGAAAACTTTGTGGAAAAAGGGAAAATTGCTCATTAAGGGTCGTGTCTCTTTTTGTCACAATGTTTCTCCATTGACGTTAAAATACGTATGTACAGTATTATGGAAAGGGTTAAGAGTCGTCTGCGTTCAATAGAAGTGAGCGTTCACCATCGAACTATGTTTGTCCTTGGATTTACGGCGCATTCAACAGCTAAGGTCATATCGCTCCGGACAGGAAATATGATATCAGTCCCTAATATTTCTAAAAACTAGATGTTAGGGTTGTTAAATGGTTTCCGTTAAAAGGTTAATCCCATTTTATCCCGATTTTCAGGGGAAATTGCTGATATATATGTACAACGTTTGTTGTATCCGTTTCTATTAAACGCGGGACACGTCAGAGAAAGGCACATGACATGGTATACATTCAATATGTACTAAATGTTTCCGTTATGCACGAAAATACACTTTGTCACGGCACACAAGAAATCGATTTTCAATGAAAAAAACCATACTTGGGCATCGCGAAACAAAATTTCGTTTCCGCTTTTTTTTAAACGAAGAGTAAATACCAGATGAAATTAAGATCAAAGCTATGATAACAACCCCCCGTCTTATCTGGTCTACACAGTTCGCTACTCACTGCAGGTGAATAAGCAAAAAATATTCAATTTATAGAACTTGAAAAGAATCAAAGATTACCAGAACGGAGAAAAGCTTAATCATTATGTAATTCAAGAATTAGCGAGGGATTTCCAAGCAACTGGCAGCTTTTCTACATAGACTGTAAGCCCATTGGTGAAAGACGAATGACGCGTCTCCCATTGGCTTTTGTCAAACGTCAGAAAGAATGTTGGCCGAGCTGGGGTTCGAACTCACAAACCCCTTGATTGATAGCCCGCGTCGCTACCTTCTGAGCATCCCAAATACTTTTTCAAAACTGCGAATAACAACGTAGATCACCCTTTTAATTAGGCGGGGGGACATACTTAGTTACTGATAAGGAATTTAAGTATATTGTCTCTTATGTTGTAAACGCCCATTTTTATTGCATTTGAATGATTTAATAAATAATGCATTGACCCTCTTTAAATCATAATTGCCATGTCTAAGTGTTACCCTCTGTGTATTTGGTTCTTAGAAGTGAAGTGATTTAAGTAAACGTGCTTTTCTTGTTGTCCCGTGCGACTCAATCAAGCATGTTCATCTATAGATACAATGTTGTAACGATAATCATCTCTTACCGACAACACCAAATATATTTCTAGATGTTACTTTGAAAAAAAGCTAGAAGTGTTAGCCCACATATTTTACGCCAGTGTCACGTGATACATACACGGGGAGTCAGTGAGAGCATCAAAGATCCATATGCGATTCATTCATATTGAAGCGATGCTTCACGATTGGTGGATTGTTTGGTGTTTTCGCCGCCTTCAATAATTGTGCAGTTATAACACGTCAGTTACTAAGTAAATTACCAGTACTACTAGTCCATTTATCCTGAAACCAGTCAATCGTAATGCTAACCTCGCAACCTTGAACGCCATGAAAGGCAGCCATTACTAGCAATTTTAAAGTATTTGGTATGCCCCGGCCGGGGATTGAACTCACGACCTCCCGCACCAGTACACTACCGAAAACCAATCTTATCATTTCACGTACCGACAAAAGAACTGCCTCAGGATACACAACTGTTACTGATTTACAGAGATTCCGTGAAACCAGATTAATTAACCCTTTCCCTCATATAGATGCTTTCTGACGCCTTTGCAGCAGACGGCCTTTTGAAAACATAGTGACAAAAGAAAAATTTGCTCAAAACGAGCAATTGCTCCTTTTGCCAAAATGTTTACCACTTTTAGTCATAGGTTATCCATTAATTTGTAGAGATTTTCTATTTTTTGACAAAATATGTTCAAAGTCGTCGCCGCAGAATTGTCGTATGAGGGAAAGGGTTAAAACGACTAACTGGCGAACAGTTCAGATCCAGATCATACTGTGCGGATGCGCTAGCTAATCTTGTTATACACTAGGTTGAACATGTTATACGGGGGGTTGTCGCAGTTCGCCACTCAATTTACCCACATTGTATTTATGGCGTCCATAAAACCTTCGATTTTTCAGAAACTTCCGGGCATGTATGACATGGAACGCTATCAGACAATAAGTGTGACTAATTGTTTGCAGAAGGAAAGGAAGACCAAGGCGCACAGTCGCGTTGCGACGTCAGTTGTTGGTGAGGGATTACAGATTAGTCTTGATCAACCAAAAACAAAAAAGTTTGAAAATGACAAACTATTAGATAATATTTTTCGGGAAATCTACAGCAAATCGAACTAAATAAAGTATGTTAAATAAATTAGCATGCAGTTAATTATGTAATATGCAAACCAGGGGGCGTAGCTCCGTTTAGGCACTGTATGCACGTGCCTACACATTCTTTCTGAAAATGCCCCAAAATGCAGCTGCGGCGATACACATCTGCGTAATGTATTGACCAGATCAGCCTGCGCTGTCCGCGCAGACTGATCCGGCCGACACATTTCGTCTAAGGGGGGGGGGGGGGGGGGGGGGGGGGGGGGGGGTAGATAGATTTGTGATTCCTGAAACAGAAAATCCACAGATGGCGAAAAGTGTATATCCGATGTACGCCTGGCCTGTGTGGCATGCTTAGGCTGACCCGGGTCGATACTTTACTCAGAGTCCACAATGTTGATGTTCTCACGAGACGGCCTACACATTGATTATTGCCAAGCTACGCCCCTGCAAACTGTTAGTCTATATCATTATTATCTTCAAAATGTGAGGGGGGGGGATAATCAGATAGATATACAATAAATCAAGTTGAACAACGAAGTTTTTTTGTACGCGGAACGCGGAACACGTGAACACGTGAGGGAAATGTCACATGAAGTCACCCTTTTAAATGAATTTTCTGTCAATCATTTCCGTTTATGTCTGAGATATGTGTAACTTAAAGATATATAAAACAGGTGTATTTTACATGATTTATTAGTGTAATAACTTGCTTTCCGTCCTCATTCAAGTTGAATTCTCTACGCCTATGTTATAACTCACGTTTCGTGATGTCCGATCATATATGATGAATGATGATACACACAACGACTAACAATTGCCCTTCCCGCTAGGTCAGTGTTCATTAGTAACTAATAGTCAGTACAATTATCGAAGTAATAAAAGGCCGAACTTCTATATCCATTCCCTAATACAGACGAAAGATGACCTATAAGCAGCAGACGAATTTTTAAAAACATTGTGGGAAAGGGAAAGAAATTATTAATATCTTCAACTCTATACAATAATTTCTTTCAGTTTTTCAAGTATAAGATTCCCCCCCTTAGAAGCTTTGAATGACATGCATCTCTAAGCTTAACCAAGATTATATGTAATTGGTTTTAAAAAGTGTCATTATTCAAAACACATGCTGTTAAATAATTTACTACGCACTTGGAAACACGAAGAAATCAATAGAAAAATGTTGAACAAAACACAGATATACCTTCATTAAGACATTTAATGTCTTGACCGGATTTCGATTCCGTGATTGGTTTTATACAATGAATTATGTCCTGACCCAATTCAGATTCCATGCTGGATATACAGGTTTTTATGTCCTGACCAAATTCAGATTGCTTACTGGATATACAAGTTGTTATGTCCTGACCAAATTCAGATTCCGTCTTGAGTATACATGGACTGGTTTGGATCTGGGTCAAATCTGTTTGTATTTCATATTAGTTATTAAAATATGTTTTACTTTTGACAGTACAATCCTGTTGTTACAATATTCCGAGATCTAGATAAGGAGGAGTAAACTGGTCTTTCCCCCGCAATATCTCTCTTATGATTCAACAAAACCCTATGATGTGGGTACTCAAAAGAATCGTCTCAGTGAGACGATTCTTTTGAGTACACACAACATAGGGTTTAAGTGTCAGAAAAGGATTTTAGAACATGAAAGATGCCCCTTTTCTAGAACTCTGGATATTCATGTTTTGTGACACGCTTTGCGAAAACGAAATTTCGGACATTTGGGAAAAGTATAGATCCAGATCTGTCAGCGCCGCCGCGCATTCAGATCGAGTTCTTAGATTGCTCGTTCGACAACTATTGAAACATACATTATGAAAAACATCTTGAGTAATTTCATATTCAGTCATGGTGGAGTGCGCTTTCCTAACCTATTACTGGTTTAGTTTAACTCTTCCAGTGCCGAGTTGTTTAAAGTAGACTCTTCCAGACTCGGGCGTCTCCATTTCTCATGTAATAAAAGTTTGGACTATTTTGATAACTTAAAGGCAAACAATGCTGATTTCAGGTGAGACAGCTCGTTACGAGCTGACTCGCCTGAATCAGTATTGTTTGCAAAACCCTCAATATTGCCTGTGGCGGTGAAAGAGTTAAACATTATTTATTAGTGTACATACATGTGGATCAATTTTGGATTGGAAAACAAGTTTTTAAATACTGATATATATTATTTCCTCTCCTGTTTTTTTTTACCCAGGGAATAAGTGAACTTCCGCAGTGATATAACTAAACTAATGTTGAAAACGGCGTAACACCGAAACAGGCACACTTTTATAATCAATAATAAACAGTACGCCCGTCCAAGGAGTAAGACACAAGTTAACTTGTGTGAACAGTGTTGATCCTTATCAGACTGTGCGCCAACACAGTCCGATCAAGATCTACTGTTCACATATTGTTGACGCAAGCTAGCTACAAGCCACTGTCAACTTGTGTAGATTCAGATAAGATAAAGCAGTTACACAGGTTGTTCTGGATCATTGTATACAATACAGTTCACAATTTGGCACCAATATACATGAATGACCTTTTAATATTTTCAGAAAATAAATATCACACCCTTCGCTCACAATCCAATAAGAATTTAGCATTGACCTACAAACCTAGAACAAATTACATGTTAAAGTCATTTAGATGTTTTGGTTTTAAAGTCTGGAATAGCATTCCATCACATATTAAGCATTCGACGTCTATCGTATAATTTAAACGAAATGATAAGAAATACCTTCTGGAAAAAAATATATTCTAACAATATCTTGATTACTTGTCGTTATTATGTTAATAATTGTATTTAAAGTATTTGGAGTGTCTGTCTTTACATGATTGAAAATTTCATTATATTTGTCAACTTGTGTAGATGCAGATACGATAAAGCAATGGCACAGGTTGTTCTGAATCACTGTATACAAGACCGTTCACAATTTGCACCAATATACATGAATGACCTTTTAATATTTTCGGAAAATAAATATCACACCCTTCGCTCACAATCCAATAAGAAATTAGCATTGACCTACAAACCTAGAACAAATTACATGTTAAATTCATTTAGATGTTTTGGTTTTAAAGTCTGGAATAGCATTCCATCACATATTAAGCATTCGACGTCTATTGTATAATTTAAACGAAATGATAAGAAATACCTTCTGGAAAAAATTCTATTCCAACAATATCTTGATTACTTGTCGTTATTATGTTAAGAATTGTATTCAAAGTATTTGGAGCGTCTGTCTTTACATGATTGAAAATTTCATTATATTTGTCAACTTGTGTAGATTCAGATAAGATAAAGCAGTTGCACAGGTTGTTCTGGATCATTGTATACAAGACCGTTCAGAATTTGGCACCAATATACATGAATGACCTTTTAATATTTTCGGAAAATAGACATCACACCCTTAGCTCACAATCCAATACGAATTTAGCATTGACCTACAAACCTAGAACAAATTACATGTTAAAGTCATTTAGATGTTTTGGTTTTAAAGTCTGAAATAGCATCCCATCACATATAAAACATTCAACGTTTATTGTATAATTTAAACGAAATTATAAGAAATATCTTCTGGAAAAGGTTCCATTCTAACAATATCTTGATTACTTGCAGAAGCCGTTATTATGTTAAGAATTGTATTTAAAGTATTTGGAGTGTATGTCTTAACATGATTGAAAATTAATTATATTTGTACATGCATTTATTGCCATAATCTTTCATTTAAATGAGCATGTTGTTTAAATGTAATGTTTGAGTGTGTTATAATATTATTGAAGGCCATATGAAAATAAAAAAGATATGTATAGCCGTTCTTAAATTGTCTGTATACATGTATGTCTCAGATGTTACCTTAACAAAAATAGAGATATTGTTATTATTATTATACTGTTCAGAAATGCAAAAGTGTGCCTCTTACCATCAACGGGCTCAAACCTAAATGAAATGATGTATTGTGTGTTGATATTGAGTCGTTTTCGTTAATACTTTTGAATTTATTTTCGAACGTCTGTTTTCGGATGGCTTGACTAATAAGACTATTGGGGATTTGGCGTCGCTTCTCGTCTTTCACCTGACCTAATTGATTCACTCATCCCTTTCCCACATGCATCAGCGTGTTTCTTAGCGTACATATTCATATATCTTTATTTAAAAAAACCCAGTTTATCGCAACAACAAAATATCGAGCAATTTCTCTTTTTGTCACAATGTCTTCAATAATATTCAATTACTATACTTTCCGTTATAGAGATTGTACGCTGTCTGTCTAGATGTTTTCAAAGTGGTTTGCTGCAGATTTGTTGACTGAGTTTAAGGGTTAACCTAGCATTGATTCACCAATCGATATATAACCCTGGTAATTAGACATACATGTATATAGATAACGAAATCTTCTACAAACAGGTTACATGTAAACCGGGGCGAGAATTAATTGTTCGGTATCATACCAACCTTACTAAGCGCTAAGTAATACTTAAATACTTAAAAAAAACAACATATTTCATAATTTTTAATGTATTTAAGTAAATGACTAAGTTGACATAAACAGTTACCTCTCTGACTTACAATACTTGTAAATGAATAAAATATATAAATGCTAATGCAGATATGAGCAATGCTTTACGAAAAACAACTTTAAAGGTACTTGCGAAACCCATTGCAGATCCAGATCAACCTTCGCAATGTTTGTATATATAAGTCAATGAATGGTTATAGAAACATCTGAACATTTGCATGTCAGTATTTTTTCAATACGTGTACTATTTAGCCAAGGTTGGTTTTCGTAAAATATCGCTCCTATTCTTAATAACCTTTACCTCAGATTTGTCCGGAATTAAGTTAAAAATATATAAGCATAAAAAGTTAGTAAAAATATTTTTTAATTGCGTTTTACGCCGCTTGCAACAATTTCTCAGTTATATCACGGCGTTTCCTGGGTAAGTTACCAGTACTCCTGGTCCATTTATCATGACACCAGCCAGTCAGTCGTAATGCTAACCCCGCAACCCTGAGTGCCAAGGAGAGCAGCCATTATTACCATGTTTAAAGTATTTGATAGAACCCGGAAGAGGACCCAACCCGCGACCTACCGCACCCGAGGCGGACGCTCTATCATTACACCAGCGATGCTGGTCAATGGAAAAGAGAAATATATTAAGAAATGAAAGATAGACACATCAATAAACAACAGTTTTTCAACTTTTGTTCAGGGCATATCACGGCTTTCCGGGGTAAGTTACCAGTACTACTGGTCCATTTATGTTAACACCAGCGATTCAGTCGAACGGCTATAACAACATCCCTTAGCGCAAATACGGGAAACATAATAATGAAAGTAGCAAAAGCACCGAGAGACGATCATTCAGTAGACTGTATTCAAGAAATTGACAAATTCTTACATAAGATGTAACCTATGGTGCTAGCCCGTCCAATAGGAAAAAAATACAAGTTGACCTTTTATAAACAGTGAAGATCTAGATCAACCCGTGCATCCGAACTGTATGATCAAGATCTATACTGTTGAAATTTATCTTACATTTAACCCTTTCCCTCATATAGACGTTTTCTGACGCTTCTACAGCAGACGGCTTTTTGAAAACATAGTGACAAAAGAAGAAATTGCTCAAAACGAGCAATTTCTCCTTTTGCCACAATGTTTTCCACTTTTAGTCATAGGTTATCCATTTCATTATAGAGATTTTCTATTTTTTGATGAAATATGTCCAAAGTCGTCTGCTGCAGAATTGTCGTATGAGGGAAAGAGTTAAAAGTCGCTTAGAAGCGTCCGTCAGATTCTTAACCCTTTCAGTGCCTATAATTTCCTGAAGTGAAACCTTCCATGTTTAAAATAGGGCAACACCATCTAAAAAAAAATGAAATACGAGTTTTGAAATATTTTGAAAACTGAAAGCAAACAATGCAGATTTCAGGTGAGACAGGTCGTGACACCCTGCTTCGCTACCGACTGAGCTACCGAGCTTTGGCAATACACATCCGACATATCATTACTACGTTGAATTATTTCAGTGTGCGGCACTTTTGAAAATAAACCCCGTACCTACATGTAGATACAGACGGATTTTGACTCCTCTGCCATTTCTTCTCTGGCATTTTTTCAACTTTATTCAAGTATTTAACATTTATAAACGGATTTCTTTTTTAAAGGTTCAACCGTACGTATCGATAGCCAGTTTTGGTTGACTTCAACTAGTTTGTCATTATGATTATATCCCCGTAACCAACTTTTCAGTTTTTATTCCATGGATAGGTTCAATGTAGGCTTTCAGGGGCGTAGCTTGGCAATAATCAATGTGTAGGCCGTCTCGTAAAAAAAAATAAACATTGTGGACTCTGCGTAAAATATCGCATCGGATCAGCCTAAGCATGCCACACAGGCGTACCCGGATAGACACGTTTCGCCTCCTGTGGATTTTCTGTTTCAGGAATCACTACTCTATCTATCCCCCATTAGACGGAATGTGTCGGCCGGATCAGTCTGCGCGGACAGCGCAGGCTGATCTGGTCGATACATTACGCAGATGTGTATCGCCGCAGCTGCATTTTGGGGGCATTTTGAGAATAAATGTGTAGGCACGTGCCTACAGTGCCTAAAGGGAGCTACGCCCCTGGCTTTAATATGACTTTTCAAATATTGATCGGACTAAGGTCAATGAAATGATAGCTTAACCCTTTCCAACACGCAAACGTATATGTTTGTTTATGCATCTGCAGCAGGCGACCTTTGAAAATGTTGTTACGTCGGCAGATCTCTGATGAAAACATTGTGACATAATGAGAAATTGCTTATGATAAACAATATCTACTTCTGTCACAATGTTTTCAACTCTTGTTAAAAACTATATTTACATTTATAGAGATTCGCCTATTTTCTTTTTTTTTAAAAAGACATCTGCTAACTATGAATTGTATGGGGGAAAGGATAAATGGTATTAATGTACTCGTAGTTTTTAACGTAAAATGTAATTGATTTTGACCTGTTAATTTTCTACATGTTTTTTTTTAATTTAAGTACAAATCAAAACGATATCTAAAGGTCCTTCCGCACAACAGATCGTGAATTTTGCTCCAAATTTCCTATTGTTGTAGTATTTTTTTAAATTGGGCTAAAAAGCGAATTTGAATAAACTCAATTACGACTTTCTTTACTTAACCCTTTTTCCGACATGTAAACGCTATCTGACGCCTCTGCAGCAGACGGCATTTATAAACATTGTGGCAAAAGGACAAACTGCTCATGATGCAATTTCGTCTCTTGCTATAAGGTTGGCAACTCTTTTAAATAACTTTCCAATTTAAGATTATTTCCATATTTTTCTCGAATTTTTTTTCGAAATCGTCTGCTGTTGATTTGTTGTATGTGGGAGAGGGTTAACTCGATTTCGAAGGTGTCCCACGTAGTAATTAACATTCCAATTACCAATTTAGTCGACCAAAATAGTTTGAGTACTCTTTTAATTATAGAATTATCCCTTATTCCGTTGTACGTAACCTTTTTTTGTTTTTTTTATTGACATTTTACACCGTTTGCAACACTATTTTAGTTATATCAGCGACAGTTTATTTATTCATGGTCCCTGGGTTCAGAGCTTTAACCACTCGGCCACTGCGCAAATGTGCTGTCTATTCTTGGTCTACGTTGTTCAATACTTATTAACCCTTTCCCACATAAAACACATCTGCTGTTGACGACTTTGAAAACATTTAGTCAAAAACATGGATAGTTTCTAGAAATGAAAAAACGATAATTGAATTGAGTTGATAATATTGTGACAAAAGGAGTAATTTCTCATAATGAGAAATTCCCCATTTTGTCACAATGTTTCCAAAAGTCGTCTGCTGCAGATGATTCAGAAAGCGTCTATAATGTTGGAAATGGTTAGTTTTAAATATTTAGTAAAGGCCAGTCGATGAATATGTAAGAACTTTATAACAGTAAGGAGGCATATACATGATATGACACAGCGTGCAGGATGAATAGAACTTCGGCGGTTGAACCCTTTCCCTCATACGATAATTCTGCAGCAGACGACTTTGAACATATTTTGTCAAAAAATAGAAAATCTCTATAATTGAATGGATAACCTATGACCAAAAGTGGAAAACATTGTGTCAAAAGGAGAAATTGCACGTTTTGTGCAATTTCTTCTTTTGTCACTATGTTTTCAAAAAGGCGTCTGCTGCAGAGGCATCAGAAAGCGTCTATATGAGGGAAAGAGTTAAGGGTTTTTACTCCTTTACGAAAGCCTTTTAAATGTATGCACTTATGTGAAGAAAGACAAGTTCTGATAACATTGTTAACTTTATATAAATCTGTCTCCAATGACGTTTTTCTTTTTTAAAAAAAACCCCCACGTCACACGAAAACCGACCCTCGAGACTTTGTGACCAGCGAAGATCTAGATAACCTTAAGCCTCAACGCAGTTTTATCAAAATCTTCCCTGTTTAAAAATGGTAGTAATGGCTATACCCTCATTGGCGCTCAGATTTGCGCGGTTAGAATTACGCCTGAGTGGCTGGCGTCAGGATAAATTGAGCAGAAATACTGGTAACTTACCCAGGAAACGCTGTCATATATAAATGAACAATTGTTAAAGACGGCGTAAAAAAGCATGATCTTGTACAATCAATCAAACCATGTCCACCTTTGTGTCGTACAAGCATCATATAAGCCTCTAACGGACATTACCATACAAGGCCTACAATCAAACCTGTGCTAAAGACCACCTTTGTATAACAATTCCCTCTCTATAGCATCCATACTTTTAATTTACAAATTACTCTATATCTGAATTACTGATCCTGCAATTAAATACCAACTTTGTATAGCAATTCCCTCTATATAGCATCCATACCTTTAATTGTTAAATTACTCAATATCTGCAATTAAAGACCGCCTGTAAACAAAGACCAGAATGTTCTCTTATTATGGGTGGTCTTTAAACGCAGGTTAGACTGTGTATAAACATGAATTTGGGCATAGGTTTTAACTGTAAAACTACATGGTCTGATTTCTATGGAACGCCGAATCTACATAAACTCAAATATTTGAAGAGCTCTTCAAATATTTAGAGAGCTCTTCAAATAATTAGAGAGCTCTCCAATTGAATTAATGATATCATCAATTCAATTGGAGAGCTCTCTAATTTATTTGAAGACCTCTCTAATTCAATTGAAGATATCTCCAAATCAACAATTCATTTGTTGCTCTCACTAATTGAATTAGAGAGCTCTTCAAATCAATTGGAGATATCTTTAATTCAATTAGAGAGAGCAACAAATGAATTGGAGATATCTCCAATTCATCCAAATTAAACATATCCATAATTGATTTGGAGATATCTCCAATTGAATTGCAGAGCTCTCCAATTGATTTGAAGATATCTCTAATTGATTTGGAGATATCTTCCATTAAGTTGATTTGGAGATATCTTCAATTGAATTAGAGAGCTCTTAATCAATCAAACCATGTCCACCTTTGTGTCGTACAAGCATCATATTTATAAGCCTCTAACGGACATTACCATACAAGGCCTACAATCAAACCTGTGCTAAAGACCACCTTTGTATAACAATACCCTCTCTATAGCATCCATACTTTTAATTTACAAATTACTCTATATCTGAATTACTGATCCTGCAATTAAATACCAACTTTGTATAGCAATTCCCTCTATATAGCATCTGTACCTTTAATTGTTAAATTACTCAATATCCGCAATTAAAGACCGCCTGTAAACAAAGACCAGAATGTTCTCTTATTATGGGTGGTCTTTAAACGCAGGTTAGACTGTGTATAAACATGAATTTTGGCATAGGTTTTAACTGTAAAACTACAGGGTCTGATTTCGTGTGAGACAGTGATTTACAGCAGTTACAATGCACGGCGGTGTTAAACCTACAATTTTCGATAGATGAAGGGCGCAGAACCCTGTTCAAACACGAATGAAGCAGTAAATCGTAACAAATCCAAACAAATAGTTTAGATCAAAGTAATACGGAAACATTCGATAAATGTTTTTAAATCATCTGTATCAGTAGGTCAGACTCTCGTCTAAAATATAATTTGAACCAAATGAACTTGCTCTACTCACGTTTATTATTTGTCGGTGACGTAGTTCGTGACGTGTTTCGCGACGTTGCACGTGACCTGGTACCCAGCGACAACCGTTCTCTCTCTTCTAATACTTTTCCTGATAGCTCCTGAAATTAAATTAAAATGATCACCATGTCGTTAAGAGCAATTTAACGATTTCCTACAATGTTTTAAATGGCGGTCTCCTTCAGAGGTATCAAAATATGTTTCTATTAATGGTTTTTGTAATTTGTAAACCTGTATAGAGCTACACCTCTGACGAACAGCTGTTTACTTTGCTCCTTCCCGATGTTATTCGATAGAGCGTCACTGTGTGTGCATGCTGATTCGTCCATTAAATATTTTCAAATGATTGACAAAAGTCATTGTGATAGCGTCATTCTGGGTCCACCAATAGGCTAAAGATATACGTAAGAAAGTAGGCAGTTGCCTGGGAAGAGCCGAGCACCGGTAGCTCAGTCGGTAGCGACGCAGGCTGTCAATCCAGGGGTTCAGAGTTCGAATCCCAACTCGGCTAACGTTCTTTCCGACGTTTGACAAAAGTCATTGTGACCTGCGTCATTCGTCTTTCACTAATGGGCTGTTTAACAGTCTATGTGGAAAAGCAGCCAGTTGCTTGGAAGGTATGTTGTGTGGTGTGCTGGTGTGGGAAAACCAGGAAGCGCATGAGTAGGTGAACTGGTCGCCGTGATATGACTGAACAATTGTTGAAAACGGCGTTAAACCCCAATCAATCAATTGCCTGGGAAGATTGTTTTGTTTAATACTGGTGCGAGAAATAAAGAAACAGCATGTTTATGCGCACTGGACACCATGCTATAACTTAAATATGGTTGAAAACGAGGTAAAATACCAATCAATTAAACATTCTTATACTTACATCTGCGGCTATGTACAATCTAAGTTGTCGTTCTTTCTGTTGTTTTTCTCTGTGATATTTGGCAAGTTGAAACTGTGAGTAGTCGCCCTTCATGGAACTCTTCATGATGACAGGTATCGGGGCTTTGGAGTTCGATACGTTCCCGTTCGGCTGTGGGCGTCTCCCATTTTCATCTGTCAATCATATCAGAACAACGAAGTAGTTTTATGCGTGTAAATTAAACTCTTTAAAAAACCCTTTCCCCACATACGGACGCCTTTTGACGCCTCTGAAGCAGACAACTTTTGAAAACGTTATGATCAAAAGGAAATATTGCTCTCGAAGAGCAATTTCTTTTTTTGTCACAATGTGTTATACTTCAGCAATAAGTGTTCTTACACTTACAGAGAGTTTCCTCAGGATTGAATAGATGTTTGAATAGATGTTTTCGATTATGTTGCTACATGAATGTGTCCTAACGAGCTGTCTCCCCTGATATCTGCATTGTTTGCCGCTTAGACACTAAATTTTACCATTTTTTTCTGTTGGACGAAATATTGAGTGGTCCACTTTTCAACATGACAGAGTCGACCTTGTGAAATTCGGCAGTTAAAGAGTAAACCCTTAGTCATGAAGAAGACACGATTTAGGAATGAACAATTATTATTCTAAAACTTCTGAAAAAGGGTATTAAAACATAATCTTTCAAAAACGGAAATACTGCGCAACGTCTCAATAGCAGCCGCCTCGGTGGTGTAGTGGTAGAGCATCCGCCTCGGTGGTGTAGTTGTAGAGCATCCGCCTCGGGTGCGGGAGGTCGCGGGTTTGATCCCTGGTCGGTCATACTTTCGAACGTTTAGTAATAGCTGCCCTCCGTTGCGCTCAGAATTGCGGGTTAAGTATCACAACTGACTGGCTGGTGTTAAGATAAATGGTCCAGTAGTACTGGTAACTTACCCAGGACACGCCGTGATATAACTGAAAACAGTCACTCAACACCAGACACGGCAACATCTGGTGGAGACAAACTAATTCAGCCTTTCTACAGAGGTATTGCTCCTTAGAGCATTTTCGTCTTATAGAAACGCATTAAGTCAACTTTGTGGAAACATTTGATGTAATGGAGACGAACATTTTATCCTTTTCCAACAATGTTTTCCACTCTTTCCTACTATGTTTTCCACTCGTTCCAAGAAAAAACCCTTGTCTTTTGTATATAGGTTCCACTTGCTCAATTGATTTCGATACAACAGGGTAAAATTACTTTGTCGTTCTAAAGTTGTTATTTCGAGAGGTTATTTAAACAAATATATAAAACGCGTAAGGTATTGTGGATCATAAAATTTAATTATACATATAACATTTATAAATCTTTTTCGTATTCATGTCTTGCTATTGACTTAAATTTTGAATTAGTATTGGGTGGTAACTGGTTGTCAAAGACGTTGTGGTTGTACCCGATAACAACGTCTAGTCAGCAATGCTAACCAATGGTAACGCATGCAATCAAAATGTATTTATATCCGTATATTCTTTTTTTTAATCAAGACATACGAAAGCCTACTTTCGTGACCTGGCGAGCAGTGTAGGTCCACAAACCGGCTGACATGACAGCTGTTTGCATAACGCGGCTGATATCTTTTAAAATGTGTCCGTGGGACAATGTACAAGTTGGTTTTCCTAAACAGAATAGGTTCAGATCAGCCAGGGCATTCACTTCGTCTCCTCATCTACTCTAGTTGACAGAAGCTTCTGACAGGCTTATGTGAGCCGTCCGAAAGAAACCAACATTATGGCCTCTGCGTAATGTATCTACCCTGATCAGTCTGCGCATTCCAGCTCAGGGGATAGAGGTATAGAGGAATGATTCCTGAAACAGAAAATCCACAGGAGGCAAAAAAATGTCTGTCCGGGTTAGCCTGCGCGACATGCTTAAGCTGATCCGGGTAGATACTTTAAGCAGAATCCACAATGTTGGTTTTCTCGCGGGACGGCTCATATGTGTTTTCAGACATCTGCGTAATGTATCGACCAGATCAGCCTGCGCTGCCCGCGCAGACTGATCCGGCCGACACATTCCGTCTTAGGGGGGATAGATGTTTAGAGTAGTTATTCCTGAAACAGAAAATCCACAGGAGGCGAAAAGTGTCTATCCGGGTAAGCCTGCGCGGCATGCTTATGCTGATCCGGGTCGATACTTTACGCAGAATCCACAATGTTGGTTTTCTAGCGGGACGGCTCATATACGTAATTTGTGAAAATTGTAGATCTATGCAGTTTGGACCTTTTCCGATGTATGGTCTTAATTATACACATTATAAGGGATTGCTTGTTTTGCTTGGTTATTTCGTAAATATGACCCATCTTCTTACTTTATTCTGAGTCTTAGTAGCTCAGTCGTTAGCGAGACGGGCTGTCAATCCAGGGGCTGTGAGTTCGAAACCCAGCTAAGCCAACAATGTCCTCACAGTATAATGTGAGGACAGTTTCTTGAAAAGTCTGTTTTGTAAAAAGAATCTAAGTCTCACCGGAGGGCTATTGATATGATATAGTTATGTTTATAACAATCATGGGTAGTGAATATCTAATGTAGGGGTTAAATAAATAAAATCAATAAATATATAAGCCGTCCCGCGAGAAAACTAACATCGTGGACTCAGCGCAAAGTATCGACCAGGATCAGCCTAATCATGCCGTGCAGGCTTATCCGGACAGACACTTTTCGCCTCCTGTGAATTTTCTGTTTCATGAATCATCACTCTATACCTCTATCCCCCTGAGACGGAATGTGTCGGCCCGGATCAGTCTGCGCGGACTGCGCAGACTGATCCGGGTCGATATATTACGCAGAGGCCATCATGTTGGTTTTCTCGCGGGACGGCTCATATTATAATATTTAAACTTACCTGATGTATCCGTTGATGACCCACATCCCATATTGTCTGTATGATTCGTAATCCAGAAACAGAATTCACATACTTTTGAACACTACGTTAATCTCGGTCACAGTTAACTCCATTGTGTATTTACAAAGCGTCTATGATAGCGCATTCTCCCGTTATAATATGGTAATCACATAAGCGGTTATGCATTGAAGATCACCTGTCGGTATGTTACAGTCCAATGCCTTGTAATATTGAATTCACTTCCAATATATCTTGTTTCGATATCAACTGCAAGAAAAAAGACATTAACTTTCAGATTATAATTTTTATTTATAAGTGGTTGTGCCGGCGTTGTTACAAGTCATTCAGACAATTATGCAATATTATTCTCATAACCACTTAATTGTGAATTTCATGTATGTGCTTTTGTAAAATCTTCGATTTATGAAGGAAATAAAGAAATATATATGGGAAATTTCTGGAAAGGAAAGTTTGATCATGGCAAAGAGTTCAACAATATTGTTACAAAAGGGACAAAATATCATGGTGACCTTTGATACAATGTTTTCAATAATTAAGCTGACCGAGTAGATGTCTACATTTTTTGGAAATAGCTGACAGACTTTTGAGATAAATATCTTTAGAATATTTTTATAAGTCGACTTAAGGGTTGCTTCAGGTATCTGCACATACATTCCGCGCAGTTTGGTCAGTGAACGAACCGCGTTCTCCAGCTATTACAGCGTATATTTATGTACTTTAGGCAGGTCTTTATCATTTTTGTCACAAATACCTTCTATAAAGGTTTATCGCGGGTCTTTACCTTTTTTGTCACAACAACCTTCTATACAGGTTTATCGCGGGTCTTTATCTTTTTTGTCACAAATACCTTCTTTAAAGGTTTATCGCGGGTCTTTATCTTTTTTGTCACAAATACCTTCTATAAAGGTTTATCGCGGGTCTTTACCTTTTTTGTCACAAATACCTTCTATAAAGGTGTATCGCGGGTCTTTATCTTTTTTGTCACAACAACCTTCTTTAAGGTTTATCGCGGGTCTTTATCTTTTTTGTCGCAACAACCTTCTATAAAGGTTTATCGCGGGTCTTTATCTTTTTTGTCACAAATACCTTTTATGAAGGTTTATCGCGGGTCTTTATCTTTTTTGTCACAAATACCTTCTATAAAAGTTTATCGCGGGTTTTATCTTTTTTGTCACAACAACCTTCTATAAAGGTGTATCGCGGGTCTTTATCTTTTTTGTCACAAATACCTTCTATAAAGGTGTATCGCGGGTCTTTATCTTTTTTGTCACAAATACCTTCTTTAAAGGTTTATCGCGGGTCTTTATCTTTTTTGTCACAAATACCTTCTATAAAGGTTTATCGCGGGTCTTTATCTTTTTTGTCACAACAACCTTCTATAAAGGTTTATCGCGGGTCTTTATCTTTTTTGTCACAAATACCTTCTATAAAGGTTTATCGCGGGTCTTTATCTTTTTTGTCACAAATACCTTCTATAAAGGTTTATCGCAGGTCTTTATCTTTTTTTGTCACACATACCTTCTGTAAAGATTTATCGCGGGTCTTTATTTGTTTTGTCACAAATACCTTCTATAAAGGTTTATCGCGGGTCTTTATCTTTGTTTGTCGAAAATACCTTATGTAAAGATTTATCGCAGGTCTTTATCTTTTTTTGTCGAAAATACCTTCTATAAAGATTTATCGCAGGTCTTTATTTTTTTTGTCACAAATACCTTCTATAAAGGTTTATCGCAGGTCTTTATCTTTTTTGTCACAAATACCTTCTATAAAGGTTTATCGCGGGTCTTTATCTTTTTTGTCACAACAACCTTCTATAAAGGTTGTTTTTCAATAGCACTGCTAACATATCATACTAAGCTGTAACAATTTTAATATCATGTTATCAATGAAACATCCTGTGGTATTCTTAAACGTCCTGGTATCAATAAAATCAAATGCATCAGAAAGATGTTTCAATAGATTAAACTTTCATTAACCCTTTCCCTCATACAACAATTCTGCAGCAGACGACTTCGAAAATATTTTTTCAAAAAATAGAACATCTCTATAGTTGAATGGATAACCTATGACTAAAAGTGGAAAACTTTGTGGCAAAAGGAGAAATTGCTCGTTTTGAGCAATTTCTTCTTTGGCACTATGTTTTCAAAAAGCTGTCTGCTGCAGAGGTGTCAGAAAGCGTCTATATGAGGGAAAGGGTTAATATAAATTTTCCATATTTTTTTCAAATTCGTCTGTTGCAGTTGAGTGAGAGAAAGATTAAATCATGATAACAGAAAACTGTATTAGCTGCAGTCACGATGACCGTTACAACGCTTCGATGGTAGAGCTTCCGCCTCGGGTGATCGATATCCAAGGTCCAATCCCCGGCCAAAGAACTTTTAAATTGAGGTAATGGCTTCGCGCCAAGGTTAGCATTACGACTGACTGGCTAGTAGTACTGGTAATTTACCCCGACAAAAAACGCAGTGACATAACTTGAAAATTGTTGAAAGCGGCGTAAAACATATTACAAACAAACAAACTAAACATGGCCGCCTGTCTCAGTATAATACAATTTAATCCTCTTTCCAGAATGCTATCATACCTTTAGCACATACTACTTATATCTGCAGACCACTTCGAATAAATATCCGCAAAAGTATGAAAACTCGCTGTAAATTAAAGTATAAATATTGAATAAAGCAATTTCTCCTTTAGTCACAATATTTTTGCTGCAGAAAAGTTCAAAATTCATCTACATGCGGCAATGATAAACACAGTTGTTTGTCCTTAAACGAATTCATCAACATAATCCTTCTACACACAAATACACTTAAACCAAACGCACATAACAATCTTCAATCACCTTTTAAATGATTTAGCTCTACTCCTTTAAAGATCTGCAATACTTGGCGAACACCGTGACTTCTGACTGGACGTTTAAACGTCTATCCGATAGTTTGTTTATAACTCTATTGTTCGACTATTTACAGGTTAATGCAATGGCTTGTAACTTATTATCACGCCGCGTTAGATCTATATACAATATATCGAGGGCTTGGCGTGAAACGGTTGTAACTAAAAACCTATTTTGGAAACCCTGATTTAGGAGCAATTTTGACCCATTGGTAAACAATGGAAATTTAGGTGCCATTGCTCAGAACGAGGAATGGCACCTAAATTTCCATTGTTTACAAAGAAAAATGATTTAACGCTTTTAAAGACTTTATGGCGAGGTGATTAACCTTGCTAAATAAATACCAATTTTAGTTACAACCGTTTCACGCCAAGCCCTCGATATATACAATTGGTCGAACATTGGGTCGAAACTCAACACTTAAACAGAGCGGTGTTTTTCTTTAGGCTTGTTTGGATATACGGAAACAATACATTCGTCAGTATTTCTATGTTAGACCGAGTGTATATAAATTCACTGAACTTATGTCTTCTCACAAAAAAACAGTTTTGTGGAATCTTGGTAAATACATGTATCATGCCATCCTATTAAGACAAGCTAATGTCAACACTGTTATATGACTACAATTTTGGTTGTTACCTGAAAAAGAGTTCCAGACATATATTTGTTTATGCGTGATGTTTGGTTCACCCTCCAAATATAATGTTGCTTCAGTTTATTGATTGGTTGAGTTGTGCTGTGAAGATTCGCAGCAGGGCTCAATTATCAATATACTTTACTATTATTACTAGGATTTGAATCGAATTATTATCATTTTGACTATATATGTTATACTATTATTATTACTAGCTTAAACATACTGCTGAAATTATGTCACGTTGATATCTAAAATGTATATACACTTATGATGTAACAAGAAACATGTATGTTTACGTTACGAAATAAAGAAATTTGAATCTTGAATCTTGAATCTTGAATCTTGAATCTTGTTTGTTTCTTTAGTTGAGGTTTTATGCCGTTTTCAACCGTATTTGAGTAAACTCACGTCAACAGATCACCTTAGTCATGATTCCGGGGTGACTGACTAGTACTATACGTATGATAGAAAATGTGCATAGCTTTAAGGCCCAGCTCGGTCAACAGTCTTTCTCCGCCTATGGGATAACGGTCTTTGTGGAAGAGAAGCCAATTTCTTGGAAAGACTTTGCGTTGAGTATTGGTGTGAGAAAGCTAGGAAACACATAAGTAGGTTAATTGGCCACAGTTATTGTTGAATTCAATCATTTGCTTCAAGGACTCTAAACCATAACTGACGCTAACAAACGAAGGAAGTCCACCCTCACTTCTTTTAACAAGATATCGATATGAAATTTACATGTACCTGACGAGTTTTTAGCTCGCCTATTCGAAGAAATAGGGGAGCTTATGTAATCAACGCAGGGTCCGCGTTGGCGTTGGCGTTGGCGTTGGCGTTGGCGTTGCCAGCTTGGTCAAACCTTTGCGTGCAAGGCATTTTCTCAGACACTGTGTCATTAGATGACCTTGTATGTCAAGTCCCATAACTCTGGAACGGATTTTGAATGAATTGTGCCCCTTTTTGGACTTGGTACTGCATGAGAACCATTTACTTATATTGTACTGGCTAAATTATACATGAGAACAGGGACCGTGTTACTGTATATATTGTCCCTGATGAGAACCATGAAGTGTTAATGTACTGATTAGATTATACATGAGAACCATGAAGTTTTAATGTACTGGTTAAATTCTACATGAGAGCCATGAAGTTTTAATATACTGGCTAAATTCTACATGAAAACCGTTTAATTATAATGTCATGCTTAAATTATTCATGAGAACCATGTGGTTATATTGTACTGGCTGAATTCAACATGAGAACCATGTCATTATATTGTACCGGCTGAATTCAACATGAGAACCATGTAATTATAATGTACTGGCTAAATTCTACATGTGAGAAACATGTAATTATAATATACTGGTTAAATTATACATGAGAAACATGTAATTATAATGTACTGGCTAAAGTATACATGAGAAACATGTTCTTATGATGTACTGGCCAGTTTATACAAGGTACCATGTTTTGACATAACACGGCCAGAAAATCACTTCGTTCCTTGTCCAATGCTCGCCTAGAATGCGTTCTAAACATTTGCCGACATCAAACTGGAGTAAACTACCCCCATCCCTTACCATTTCATTATGGGGTCAGGCATTCGCCATTGATAGCGGCGCCCTTTGGAAATGGTGTAGCAATGAAAAGGCTATAATGACAATATTTCTGTGGTCGAATCGGTTAACCTTTCAAACACCGAATGTAGTTTGATTCATTATTCACATATTTATTCCAAACAACATGATTGTTATGATCCACTGTAGAGTTGACGAAAAACTGTTGTATATTTACTTATTTACTATTATATGCGATAGCTATATATAAGGAGATGATAAGCTCATGCCAGAAATACTTATTTGCTAAAGTACGCCAGGTACCGGACTATGGCCGACATAATTATGCTAAGTGTATAATTGAAAGTATAATTGAAATAATTAAAAGAGAATCTGAGTCTAGTGGTTGATTGTTTGGTGTTTTACGCCGCTTTCAGCAATCTTTCAGTTATATCACGACGTTTCCTGTGTAAGTTGACATTACTACTGGTCCATTTGTCCTGACACCAGTCAGTCAGTCAGTCAGTCAGTCCTAATATTAATTCTGCAACCCTGAGCACCAAGGAGGGCAGTACTGCTATTTTTAAAGTCTTTGATATGACCCGGCCGGAGATCGAACCCACGGTCTCCTTCACCGAGGCGGACGCCCTACCACTACACCGACGAGGCGGTCAAGGAGTTTCTGAGCTGTGCTCCAGGTAACCATCATTTCCGTAAGTGTATTAAACATCTGATTGCGCATACTATGTTATTAAATTTAGTCAGTGTAAAGAGACATTTAAAGTCATCAATATTCTCAAGTATTACTGGACATTATGTTTGACCCCCTAGGTATATTAGCAAGAGGTCAGAGTCGGAATAGTGATTACCACACTGCACATAAAAGTTATTGTTATCAATACTAGAATATGTTGCAGTCTAGTACCTATAATGGTCGTGCGGTAAATCCTGTAAAAAACATTTCGCTGTCAATGGCAAACAGTACAATACAATACATGTTATTATATTCAGGCACATTTGCCTATAGATTGATTGATTGATTGATTGGGGTTTAACGCCGTTTTAAACAATTTCTCAGTTATATCACGGCGGCCAGTTTACCTACTCATGCATTTGCCTATAGTTAATAACAAACAAGTATGTACAATTTACAAAACGGAATCACTTTATGAGAAGCAAAAATAAAATAATTAATGAATATTGACGAACTGTCTCTCCTGAAATCTGCATAGTTTGCCATTTAGGCATTACAATTTAACAACTTTCATGTTGGACGAAAAATAGAGTGGTCCAATTTTCAACATGGAAGAGTCAACTTTGTGTGAAATTTGTCTCTTTGATTTTCCTTTACGAGGGATTCTCTGTACGAGGGATTCTCTGTACGAGGGATTCTCTGTACGATGGATTCTCTGTACGAGGGATTCCCTGTACGAGGGATTCCCTGTACGAGGGATTCTCTATACGAGGGATTCTCTGTTCGAGGGATTCTCTGTATGAGGGATTCTCTGTACGAGGGATTCCCTGTACGAGGGAGTCTCTGTACGAGGGATTCCCTGTACGAGGGATTTCCCGTACGAGGGATTCCCTGTACGAGGGAGTCTCTGTACGAGGGATTCCCTGTACGAGGGATTTCCTGTACGAGGGATTCTCTGTACGAGGGATTCTCTGTACGATGGATTCTCTGTACGAGGGATTCCCTGTACGAGGGATTCCTGTACGAGGGTTTCTCTGTACGAGGGATTCTCTGTACAAGGGATTCTCTGTACGAGGGATTCTCTGTACGAGGGATTCTCTGTACGAGGGATTCACCAAAGGGCATACTATTTGTCCTTTTCTTGTTGCCAGGGGCGTAGCTCCCTTTAGGCACGTGCTTATATCTTTTTTCTCAAAATGCCCCAAAATGCAGCTGCGGCGATAGACATCTGCGTAATATATCGACCAGATCAGCATGCGCTGTCCGCGCAGACTGATCCGGCCGACACATTCCGTCTAAGGGGATAGATGTATAGAGTAGTTATTCCTGAAACAGAAAATCCACAGGAGACGAAAAGTGTCTATCCGGGTAGGCCTGTGAGGCAAGTTAGTATGCATTTATTTGCACATTGAAATTTTCTCCTCGGTAATTCTTTGCCATTTTAATAAAAATAAGAAGTAATCATTGACACACTTAATGTTACTAGATTTTTTGCAAACCTTGTCAATATTATTTATATAGTATTCTTAACCCTTTCCCTCATATAACAATTCTGCAGCAGACGTTGAACACGTTTTGTCAAAAATGGAATATCTCAATAATTAAATGGATAACCTATGACTAAAAGTGGAAAACATTGTGGCAAAAGGAGAAATTGCTCGTTTTGAGCAATTTCTTATTTTGTCACTATGTTTCGAAAAGCCGTCTGCTGCAGAGGCGTCAGAAAGCGTCTATATGAGGGAAAGGGTTAATTATTAAACAGACTTTCAAGAAACTATTAAACCGATTTTCATTTAATTACACAGATATTTCCATTGGTCTAAGATTATATGTCACGTAAGTGAGGCTGTTTTGCATTAAATGCCTACAGCGACAATTTAAGAAATATTTGGAATACTTTCGCTAGACTATATCTTTGGTGTCTTCGTCTTGTTAATAAGCAAGAAATTATAGTATGTAATTAAAACACTGTGTTTCAATCGAAAATAACAATATGTAATCACTCCTGTTCTGAAATAACCCTTCTCCACACAACAAGTCTGCAACAGATGGCTTTGACAAAAAAGCAAACACATAGAATCTCTATATAAATGAAGGATAACACATTGACAACAGTGAATACATTTCGACAAGAGGAGAAATTGCTCATTAAGCCACGATGTTTCAAAAGTCGCCTGCTGCAGATGTGTTAGAAAGCGTCTGTATGTGGGAAAAGGTGTATACTTCAAATTTACGTATTTGAAAATAAATCCCACGGTAGGAAATATTTTCTTTTTAAAACATAATTGGTGCGATTTGTATCTTCATTCAATTATCAATTGACCCTCTCCGACGTAAAGACGACATTTAATTTTTTTCCCTTATTGCCACCAAGTTTTAAACTCTTTTTAACAATTGAACTTTTGTTGATAACGATTTTTCCTATTTTTTCCTATTTTAACCTATTGTTACCTATTTTTACCTTTGTCTTGTCCTGGCACACATCCGACGTTTTTAAATGGGCTACATCACACGAAAACAGACCTTTGGAGGCATTGACACTATTAATATGTACGACCAAATTACAACTGTACATTGGAACCTGTGTATAACGACCACCAATGGTAAGACACCAATCTGGTCTTTGATCAAAGGTGGTCTTTAATTGCAGGGTCATTTATGTAAAACATTATTAATTGATAAACTTAACCTGTGTATAAAGACCACCAACAACACTAGTAAGATACCAATCTGGTCTTTGATCACAGGTGGTCTTTATTTGCTGGGTCATTTATGTAAAACGTTATTAGTTGATAAACTTAACCTGTGTATAAAGACCACCAACAACAATAGTAAGATACCAATCTGGTCTTTGATCACAGGTGGTCTTTATTTGCTGGGTCATTTATGCAAAACATTATTAATTGAGAAACATTGTAAGTATGATTGCTATAGACAGGGACTTGCTCTTCACATGTGGTCTTAAGTTCAGATTAGCGTATAGGAAAAATGTATAAAGTTGGCATTTCTGAACAGTGTATGTTGATATGAGCCGTTCCAATTGAAAACCAACATTATGGCCTCTGCGTAATGTATCAACCCAGATCAGCCGGCGCAGTCCGTGCAGGCTAATTCGGGCCGACACATTCCGTCTCAGGAGGATAGATGTACAGGGTAATGATTCCTGAAACAGAAAATCCACAGGACGCTGATCCGGGTCGATATTTTACGCCACACTATTTTGAGTCCACACAGTTGGTTTTCTCTCGGGACGACTCATATTATATTGTACACCTGCGCAGTTTTATCAAAATCTACACAAGTTGACAGAACCTGCCCTCAAGCGTGTGTAAGTAATATGTGACACAGTGTATCTCTTGATCAGACTGCAAAAATGCACAGGCTAATCTGGATCTGCACTGATAATATATTAAAAGACGGATTTTTCCCATGCACTTGCCCATATAGTCAGTTTCTAGTCATAACTGTTTTGGTTAAATCTCGATTATGCTTGGACAATACTAGATGATGAACAATGCGAACAAGGAAGATTCTCTTATTTGTTTTGATTGTTTGATGTTTTACCTAACCAACCTACAACAACTTTATAAGTAATATCACGCCGTGTTTCCTGGTAAGTTACCAGTACGTCTGGTCCATGTGTCCTGACACAAGCGAGCCCAGTGGTAATGCTTACCACAAAAACCTGAGCGTCAAGTAATTAACCCTTTCCCACCTGCAGACGCATTTTGACGCAATAGCATCAGACGACTTTTGAAAACATTGTGGCCAAAGGTGAAATTGCTCATGATGAGCAATTTTTCCTTCGGCCACAATGTTTTCAACTTTATTTAACAATTAAGCTATTGTTTTATGGAGGTTATTCAGGTTTTTGTCAGTATGTTTTCAAATTCGTCTGCTGCAGATTTGTTGTATGTGGGAAAGTCTTAAAGCTATTACTACGAAAATGTTACATCTATAAGTAAGACACGGACGGGTAAAGCGCCCGGGACCTCCCACACCCCGAGACGGACGCTTTACCACTACACCACCGAGACGGGACCCTCTCCTCAACCTCCATTTAAGATCTTAGGGAGGATAATCCGGGAGATAAATATTTACTTGTTGTGTTCTGTAATTTTGTATTTTTTTTACACATTCACGTATGTTATGTTATGTTAATATGTTTATACGATGATGATCTGGATTTAAGATGAAATCAATAAACTTATGTTCTGTTCTGTTCTGTTCTGTTCTGTTCTGATTATCCTAACTACAAAATACACGTTCGTATCAGAGTCTCATACCAAATACTTTTAAAATGATAGTAATGGCTGCCCTCTTTAGTACTCAGGGTTGCGGCGTTAGCCTAACGATTGACTGACTGGTGTCAGGATAAATGGACCAGTAGTACTGGTAACTTACCCAGGAAACGCCGTGATATAACTGAACAATTGTTGAACACGGTAGAAAAAAAACCAACAATCAATTAATCAAGATCAGATTCGTTAGATTCGTGAGACATACAATAAACTAACCGTCAATGTCCGGATGTTTAAGAAACAGAAAATGTGAAAACGGATTTTATACTTTTGCATTAAGTTGATTATTGCCACGGTAACAAGGAACGAGAGGGGGATACAGCAAATACGTGGACTTTTCTTATAACTTTTGAATGCGTTGTATTTGGAAACTACAGTCAATCGAAAATGCAAGCTATTAGAAATATCTACATTTTTTGTTATCGACCCTCGTAGACTATTACCAAATCATTTGCGATTTACAATGTGAACTACAGCGCAGACTGGTCTTACAATATAAGTGAAATAAAATAGAAAATCTCTTTAATTGAATGGATAACCTATGACTAAAAGTGGAAAACATAGTGGCAAAAAAGGAGAAATTGCTCGTTTTGAGCAATTTATTCTTTTGTCATTATGTTTTCAAAAAGCCGTCTGCTGCAGAGGCGTCGAAAAGCATCTGTATGAGGGAAAGGGTTTTAAGCGCAGACTGGTCTTACAATATAAGTGATATAATTCCGTTGAAGCGCAGACTGGTCTTACAACAGAAATGAAATAATTCCGTTAATGTCTTTGTTTTCCTGATTATATGCTCATTCATTGTTCGCTTTCTATTTAAACCCTGCCGCACTAGTAGACGCATTCTTTTCGGTTCAGCATCAGACGAAATTCGAAAGCAGTGTGGCAAGAGGAGAAAGTGCTCATAATGAGCAATTTCTCCAATTGCAACATTGTTTTCAACTTTATTTGATAGAAATGTTTTCATTTATAGAGATTTTCGATATTCTTGTCTATGATGTTTTAAAAGTCTTCTGCTGCATATTTGTTGTGTGTGGGAAAGGGTTTATCATATAGAATCTTTCATAATAAGAGTGTGGTACAGTAATGCCTTTTTAAATAGACACGTTGATTTAAATGTTTACATTATCTCGCATATGTACTTTGCGTTCTAACCCTTTCCCCCATACAGCAAATCTGCAGCAGACGACTTTGCAAATGTCTACTAAAAAAAAAGTTGAAAACATTTTTGCAAAAGGAGAAATTGCTCGTTTTGAGCAATTTCTTCTTTTGTCACAATTTTTTTAAAAGTCGTCTGCTAGCAGAGGCGCCAGAAAGCGTCTGAATGTGGGAAAGGGTTAAAATTGGTATTTTTTCTCTGTGATTCTGGTTGATCAAATTCAAAATACTTCTAAATATACATTGGAAGAGACAAACTGAATTTGATTCAAACATATTAATCTTACATCGATTGCGAAAACAGGCTTTAAGCTTACATTAATCACGCTCGGTGTCTGCTTCCTGGAGACATAACAAATACTCGCGCCGAATGCTTGGAAAAATTGCTTGGAGATAAACTTGTTTGAAATAAACATATTGATATGTCAGTTGGTATGTTCCTAAATTGTTCGCCTATATAATCGACTGTCCCTCTTTCTTTCTCCGGCGCATATTTATAAAGTACAGCGAACCCTGTGCTAACGACCACCTTGGAATAGCAATTCCCTGTCTATAGCGACCACAGTTTCCCAATTACTCACTCATTTCCTGCATAAATTACCCTGTAATTAAATACCACCTGTGAACAAAAACCAGAATGTTGCCTTTCCATAGGTGATCTTTAAACACAGAGTCCGTTGTACATGTTTTGTTTGGAGATCTATGTCAAAACGCTGCTTTTATTCAACTGTAAATCAGAAAAACGACGTATTACATTTGTGGAAAATGATCTGCCTTCGCACATATGATAAGTGTCTTTACACTATTCTATTATACAGAGCTAGACCAGACTGCACGGATTAAATTAACTGATCTGGTTCTTCATTGGGCGAGGAATCCGCCGTGGCCGAGTGGTTAGCGCGAGGTATTTTTTTAACCGGGCAGCCCGGGTTCGATCCCCAGTCGCGGCACGACGGTCATGGTGGAGTGCCCTTAGGCAATGCACATTTCCTAGCCTAGAGTTGGTACGTTAGATAAGTGAACTGTCGCCGTTATTTAATTGAAATAATGTTAAAAACGGCGTAAAACCCCAAAAAACAAATCGCATGTCGCATGCCCCATGGTTGGTTATACGTAGGATGTCGCGTATATGTTTATAAATAAACTATTTTTGGCTTAATCTCTGCCCGATTACAACTGGTTATAAAGAGAGTGGTTAGCGTCGGGATTTCGAAACCGGGTGTCCCGGATTCGATCCCCAGTCGCGGCACTACGGTGAAGTATCGACCCGGATCAGCCTAAGCATGCCACACAGGCTAACCCGGATATACACTTTTTACCTCCTGTGGATTTTCTGTTTCAGGAATCATTACTCTATACCTCTATCCCCCTTGGACGGAAAGTGGCGGCCCGGATCAGTCTACACGGACAGCGCAGGCTGATCTGGGTCGATACATTACGCAGATGCCATTGTGTTGATTTTCTCATGGGACGGCTCGGCTCATATGTTCAATTTTACCAAACGTCTTTCATCAGCTACACACAATACAATGAATACACTAGCTTATTATATATCTTTGACAACAAAACGTAGAAAAAGTAATATATAACCGTTATTCTATATATGTTCGCCATGCATATAATCATAGTTATATACGAAATTGTTCATCCTCTATGTCATATATGGTATAAAAGAGATATATTCTAACTAAATGATCATGTTTTGATGTAACAGTGTTTGATTTGTTTTAACACTTTCCCACATATAGACGCTTTCTGACACCTCTGCAGCAGAGGGCTTTTTGAAAACATAGTGACAAAAGAAGAAATTGCTCAAAACGAGCAATTTCTCCTTTTGTCACAATGTTTTCCACTCTTAGTCATAGGTTATCCATTGAATTATAGAGGTTTTCCATTTTTTGACAAAATATGTTCAAAGTCGTCTGCTGCAGAATTGTCGTATGAGGGAAAGGGTTAATTCATTTATAAACATCTTTTAAGACGAAATACATGTATATTGTATAAGTAAATAAAATATATTTTTTTCTATTCATGTAACAACTCCGTAGCAGAGGCACTTCAAAGTGCACACAATATGGAAATCCTAATCAAAAGGTCGTATGATTATTAAATAGAGTTGTACACATTGTGACAAAAGCAGAACTAGCTTATTATAAGTATACTCTCCATGGTGCCACGATGTGTTAAAAAATCGTCTCTTATTGATACGTCAAAATGTCAGAAGGGGTAATTAAAAAACAAACCAGAAGGTCGCTTTTCCCTTGGCGTGGTTCATTCTGATCCAAATATCTTTTTGGATATGACATTGATAAAATACCTTTAGCATACCCCCTTTCCCCTCATTCAACATATCTGCAGCAGACTAACTAAAGAATATATAAGCAAAGGTATGGGAGATCTTTCAGGGAAAGGTTTATTATTGAAACAGTTGAAAACATTGTGGTGAACGGAGAAATTACTCATTATGAGCAATTTCACAATTTGCCACAAATATTTTCAGAAGTCGTCTGCTGCAATGGCGTCAGGAAGGGTCTACAAGTGGGAAAGGGTTAATCCCACTACGTGTCAAATATCTTATAATTCATTCGTGAAAAATAAAAATGAATATGAACGAGGCTTAAATAAAAATAATCTTTTAGTGTATATATATACAAATATATTACAAATTAAGATAAGGATATGACTTAAATTTCAACGCCTATGTTTCCCGCAAAATCACGACCGCATCGGTGTTTTAATGGTAGAGCGACTGCCTTGGGTGCGGGGGTCGCCGGATTGATCCCCGGCAAGGTCATACAAAATATTTTAAAATGGTAGTAATGGCTTTCTCTCCATGGCGCTCAGGATTGTGGGTCTAGTATTACGACTGACTGGCTGGTGTCAGGATCAATAGACCAGTAGTACTGATAACTTACAATAGAGACGCCGTGATATAACCAGGGACGTAGATCTTATCTACGTCCCTGATATAACTGAACAGTTGTTGAAAGCGGCGGAAACCATCATACAAACAAACAAACAAACAAACATTTCGCCTGACTTGACTAAATAAGTTTTCCAAAGCAGATGATTCAGAAACAAAAAATCGGAATACATTCAAATAACTTTACACAGCAAGCAATATAATACCTGCGTGCGGCCACTAGATGTGCACAAATAATCCTCGTAATAAACTCCATTCACTATAGAATACAAACTTTCACAAATCGTTGTCGCTCCAGTATGTTATGATTTGTCAATGAAGAAAACGATAGAATGTAAACATATCTGGATCACGCGACTTGCTGTAGTGTGTACTTATTTATCGGTCATTTAGCCCTACAGTTGGCCTTAATTTTATTGGCTCATCCTAGCAAAATTTCAATATTCTATCCGACCTTTTTGGGATAAGTTTAATTGAAGTTTAACATTTGGTAAAAAATATTATATATGACATTTAAATATCCCGAGAACTGCTGTTATATTTGATCGTCTTTCGTTTCAGAATTTGTTACCGTAAATTGGAATTTAACTGTCTTTAAAAGCATTTGAAAAGATGATATCAAACGTAAAGGATAAATAATCAATCGATAACATGAGAATCGCGAAGGTATTTCAGGTCGCTAAATTTAAATATTATTGATTCTTAGAGGGAGGTAACCGAGTTTATACAGCAATTCAAGTCAACGTTACAGCAGGATTTATCTTTCTTGAATTATGTTTTCAGATACAAATAATTTACATTGATACATGTACCACTAAGATATTTTTGAACCAAAGTTAAAATAGAAGAATATGGGGTTTATTTGGTTTAATTGCCTTTCTATAAAGTGTGTAAGTTCTTTGATGTTTAAAGTCACTTTCAACACATTTTCAATTATATCGCGGCGTTTCCTGGGTAAGTTACCAGTACTACTCTACTGGTCAATTTATCCTGAAACCAGCAGTTCACTAGTAATGCTAACCTCACAACACTGAGCGCCCAGGAGGGAAAGTCATTACTCATACAGTATGTGGTGTGACCCGGCTTTTTGATCAAACAATCAGTAATGATTTACCGGCGATACATCTGTAATTATTCGTATTATATACCTGCACATTTTCCGCTGCAAATACAAGTAGATTGTCACGCACAAATACAACACGACGGATTGAAATTGCGTTTTTAACTGAGTCCAATATGGTACCAAATATGGTTATGGTTCCTCGCTGAATGATGATCTGACAACACTGAAATATGATTTTACGTCGTTCAAAATGCGTTAGTGTGGCTTTATTCACACGCCATTTATACATTTTATTTCATGTGTAAATTTGTATTTTATTCGTTATTTAAAATACAGAAATGTGTATATCTTTTGTATATTCCGTCTTAAGTGTTATACCAGGAATATAATGGAAAAGATGTTGCAGTGGCGATACCTTGCTTTGTTTTGTCTTCTCGCGAGAAATTAGTCTTTCCACGCGCATCGTAGCACAATACAAAGCTAGTTATCGCCACTGCAACATAAAAGTCCCTATATATATGCGGGAGACTTGGGTTAGTTGCGTCATGGACGGTTAGTCTAAGGTCGGTCAAGCTACAGCGTCATCATTTCAACTCTGAATTATTTTGTAAGAATAATCTTCAATTTCGAATGTCTGTGGCAATCAAAGATAGTTCTAGGAAAGAGTATTTTACGTAAATAACAGTCCTTCCTACATAAATAGTATGGCAAATAGACTTGTCTAGTTGATTGTTTGATTGAAAGGTTTGTTTCTATTAATGATTTATATAAAAGCTATTTTTTTTAGCAAAATTGACCAATGCCTACAACCAATTCATTTAAGGACAGTTTGATTGATTTGGATTTAACGCCGTTTTTACAATTTTTACTCATATCACGGCGGCCAGTTCACCTTCGCATGTGTTTCCTGGCTTTCTCACACCAGTAATCCACACATTAATATTTCCAAGGAACTGGCTGCTTTTCCTTTTAGACTGTTAGCCAATTTGTGGAAGACGAATTACCCTTGTCACAATGACAGAAAGAATGTTGGCAGAGCTGGGGCTCGAACTCACAACGCCTGGATTGACAGCCCACGTCGCTACCGGGTTCGTTTAGTTGAAGTTAATGACGAACGTGTAAACGTTTATTTAATTATGTGCCCACTAATTGTCCTTCACATCATGTCACCTGTCACAAGGTAACAATTAATCGCCAAAGTTTAACTTTGTAAACATTTTATAAAACTTCCGTAAGCCAGGAAGCCTTACCTTTAAATTATGTAAGAGAGATAGTGAGCCGTCCCACGAGAAAACCAGCATTATGGCATCTGCGTAATGTATCCGCCCAGATCAGCCTGCACAGTCCGCGCAGACTGATCCGGTCAAACACATTTCGTCTCAGGGGGATGGAGGTATAGAGTAATGATTACTGAAACTAAAAATCCTCAGGAGACGAAAAGTGTCTATCCGGGTAAGCCTGCGCGGCATGCTTAGGCTGATCCAGGTCGATACTTTACGCAAGGTCCACACAGTTGGTTTTCTCTCGGGACAGCTCATATCTGTGTTTCTAAGAGAGACCTCGTTAACGTCGGAGGATATCTTACTAGTTTAGAACACTATATTCATAAAACGTAGCTTTAAGTCCAGTTAAATACATTTCGCTGAGATAAAAAAAATATCCGTCTCTAAAGCAGACACTCATCTCCCCATAAAGAGATATCTTTCTAAGTTAGAGAAATATTTCTCTATTTATAGAAACAAAAGTATATCTTTCTAGTGTACACATGTACTCTCTAATTACTTGTTTATACCCTTATAAGTTACTGATATGTCTCCAAAATAAGATCATAATATCATTCTACATTTGAGAGATATACTTCTAAATTGGATATCTCTTTTACTAAATAAATAGTAAAACGGGTTGCCATAGCATCTGAATAAAATCGTCTACAATCTGTAAAATTGTAATTTCATATAAAGATTAGATAGATAACTTTGGGGTAACTTTTCATATTGGCCTGTTTCGACTCTTCCAAGGAGAGTGCCCCAAAATCTTCAGCTACAAGTACATCCTCATTTAACCCTTTTCAACATCCAGGCGCTCTCCGACGCCTATGAAGCAGACGACTTTTGAAACTGTTTTGACAATAGGAATTTCTCCTTTTGCCACAATATTTTCAACTCTATTCAATAATTAAACTTTTCATTTATAGGGAGTTTCCATATTTTATCCTAAATGTTTTCGAAATGGTCTGCTGCAAATGTGTTATATGTTGAAAAAATATATTTTTTCTTCTTTTTTTTTTTATATCTTATATCTTATACGACAAACATATTATCTGTTTGTCAATATTTCTGTTATGTCTTCTCATTTGTACATTTACTAATACCCTTCAGAGCACTTCATATTTCGTTTCGATGAGGTGCTTTTCAGGGGTATCTATATCTGTATCAGGTGACTGTTGGTTGAATCATTTGCAAAGAACTATTGACAATATCTATAAATTAAAATGTTATTATTGAATATAATTAAAAAAATCGTGGCAAAAGATGAAACTACTCATGATGTGCGTATTCTCCGTTATCCACAACGTTTTCAAAAAGTCGGCTGCTGCAGATGCGTTAACATTCGTCTACACGTGGGATAAAAGTACCTTCGTCAGAGCTAAAGGTCGTTCTTCTGTGTAAAATACAGCTGATTGGACGCGTGACCAATAGGCAAATAACAATAGTCTTATATTCCAAAAAAGCCCCATCATTAACATCACTGAAGCATGCCTCCTAACCCACCAGAGAAGAAATGGTCAGTATTTTTTGGTCTGCCAACTTCCTTTATCATGACATAAACGGTGGGATATGCAGATGGGGGTTTTACATGTAATACCACACTGAGATGACACAGCCATAAACCCATCTCGCACTCTCCAAATACTACACTGAGATGACACAGCCATAAATCCATCTCGCACTCTCCAATACACAGCCATAAACCCATCTTGCACTCTCCAATACACAGCCATGAACCCATCTCGCACTCTCCAATATACAGCCATAAACCCATCTCGCACTCTACAATACACAGCCATAAACCCATCTCGCACTCTCCAATTCACAGCCATAAACCAATCTCGCACTCTCCAATACACAGGCATATACCAATCTCACACTCTCCAATACATGGCCATAAACCCATCTCGCACTCTCCAATACACGGCCATAAACCCATCTTGCACTCTCCAATACATAGCCATAAACTCATCTCGCACCTCCATTACATAGCCATAAACTCATCTTGCACTCTCCAATACACAGCCATAAACACATCTCGTACTCTCCAATACACAGTCATAAACCAACCTCGTACTCTGCAATACACAGCCATAAACCCATATTGCACTCTCCATTACACAGCCATAAACCCATCTCGCACTCTCCAATACACAGCCATAAACCCATCTCGCACTCTCCAATACAGAGCTATAAACCAATCTCGTACTCTGCAATACACAGCCATAAACCCATCTTGCACTCTACAATACACAGCCATAAACCCCTATCGCACTCTACAATACACAGTCATAAACCAATCTCGTACTTTCCAATACACAGCCATAAACCCATCTCGCCCTCTCCAATACACAGGCATAAACCCATCTCGCACTCTCCAATACACAGCCCAAAACCCATCTTGCACTCTCCAATACACAGCCATAAACCCATCTCGCACTCTCTTTTACACAGCCATAAACCCATCTTGCACTCTCCATTACACATTCATAAACCCATATTGCACTCTCCAATACACAGCCATAAACCAATCTCGCACTCTCCAATACAAAGCCATAAACTCATCTCGCACTCTCCAATACACAGCCATAAACCCATCTCACACAATCCAATACACAGCCATAAATCCATCTCGCACTATTCAATACAGAGCTATAAACCAATCTCGTACTCTGCAATACACAGCCATAAACCCATCTTGCACTCTACAATACACAGCCATTAACCCCTATCGCACTCTACAATACATAGTCATAAACCCATCTCGTACTCTCCAATACACAGTCATAAACCCATCTGGCACTCTCCAATACACAGCCATAAACCCATATTGCACTCTCCATTACACAGTCATAAACCCATCTTGCACTCTCCAATACACAGCCATAAACCCATCTCGCACTCTCCAATACACAGCCATTAACACATCTTGCACTCTCTATTACACAGTCATAAACTCATCATGCACTCTCCAATACACAGTCATAAACTCATCGTGCACTCTCCAATACACAGCCATAAACCCATCTTGCACTCTCCAATACACAGCCATTAACCCATCTCGCACTTTGAAATACACAGCCATAAACCCATCTCGCACTCTCCAATACACAGCCATAAACACATATCGTACTCTCCAATACACAGCCATAAACCCATCTCGCACTCTCCAATACACAGCCATAAACCCATATCGTACTCTCCAATACACAGGCATAAACCAATCTCGCATTCTCCAATACACAGCCAAAAACCCATCTCGCACTCTCTATTACACAGCCATAAACTCATCTTGCACTCTCCATTACCAGTCATAAACCCATATTGCACTCTCCAATACAAAGCCATAAACCCATCTCGCACTCTCCAATACACAGCCATAAACCCATCTCGCACTCTCCAATACACAGGCATAAACCCATCTCGCACTCTGCAATACATGGCCATAAACCCATCTCGCACTCTCCAATACACAGCCAAAAACCCATTTTGCACTCTCCAATACACAGCCATAAACCCATCTCGCACTCTCCAATACACAGCCAAAAACCCATTTTGCACTCTCCAATACACAGCCATAAACCCATCTCGCACTCTCCAATACACAGGCATAAACCCATCTCGCACTCTGCAATACATGGCCATAAACCCATCTCGCACTCTCCAATACACAGCCAAAAACCCATTTTGCACTCTCCAATACACAGCCATAAACCCATCTCGCACTCTCTATTACACAGCCATAAACCCATCTTGCACTCTCCATTACACATTCATAAACCCATATTGCACTCTACAATACACAGCCATAAACCAATCTCGCACTCTCCAATACACAGCCATAAACTCATCTCGCACTCTCCAATACACAGCCTTAAACCCATCTCACACTCTCCAATACACAGCCATAAATCCATCTCGCACTATCCAATACAGAGCTATAAACCAATCTCGTACTCTGCAATACACAGCCATAAACCCATCTTGCACTCTACAATACACAGCCATAAACCCCTATCGCACTCTACAATACACAGTCATAAACCCATCTCGTACTCTCCAATACACAGTCATAAACCCATCTGGCACTCTCCAATACACAGCCATAAACCCATATTGCACTCTCCATTACACAGTCATAAACCCATCTTGCACTCTCCAATACACAGCCATAAACCCATCTCGCACTCTCCAATACACAGCCATTAACACATCTTGCACTCTCTATTACACAGTCATAAACTCATCATGCACTCTCCAATACACAGTCATAAACTCATCCTGCACTCTCCAATACACAGCCATAAACCCATCTTGCACTCTCCAATACACAGCCATTAACCCATCTCGCACTCTGAAATACACAGCCATAAACCCATCTTGCACTCTCCATTACACAATCATAAACCCATATTGCACTATCCAATACACAGCCATAAACCCATCTCGCACTCTCCAATACACAGCCATAAACCCATCTCGTACTGTCTAATACACAGCCATAAACCCATCTCGTACTCTCCAATACACAGCCAGAAACCCATCTCGCACTCTCCAATACACAGCCATTAACACATCTAGCACTCTCTATTACACAGCCATAAACCCATCTTGCACTCTCCAATACACAGCTAAAACCCATCTTGCACTCTCCAATACACAGCTATAAACCCATCTCGTACACTCCAATACACAGCCATAAACCCATCTGGCACTCTCCAATACACAGCCATAAACTCATCTCGCACCTCCATTACACAGCCATAAACTCATCTTGCACTCTCCAATACAAAGGCATTTTCCGTTTCAGAGGCATCGATTTTTACATAAATATTAAAAAAGAACAAAACATTGCTTAAAATAATAATATTTGAATTGGTGTTAATGAAAGAAAAAAATGTTCTGCATCTTGAACCGTTTGAAATGAAGCAATCTGATGTATTTAAATACCTTAACAAAGCAGAATAAATGTTAGGTCCTTCTTATTTCAATGTAACCTTGGGTGACCAACAAAAACCTAAAACAGGACATGACATGTAACTTCATAGAATCTAATTAAATATATCATATTCGAGAGCAAGGGATTTCCAAACCTATTAGTTTGAAATGAAAAGATCCATTCATTTAGTAATTCGTGGGAGCAATTTAACTATCCTTTCCTCTGTATAACTCTATAGGAGATATTTCCCGAAAGTTAGCAATGACAACATCCATGCATAGGCAGGCATATTACTTTTCACCAGTAATTGTATAATTTATGTCTTACAATGAAGTTTAATGTGTCATGATGTTTAAATCATGTTTTAACACAATTAACAAACCTTCCAGCTGAACAGACGTTTTGATGATACAATAACAATTACCTGATCTGCATATTCGGAGAAAAAACGGAAATAAACGGGGAATGTCGAATGCGATCTGAGCTGTCAATCACCTGTCAATCTCCCACGTAATCAAGGCGCTTCACAAAAGATGTGTACATGTATATCACACACCGTAACCTTTAACCCTTTTCCTCATAATGACGCTTTCTGACGCCTCTGCAGCAGACGGCTTTTTGAAAACATAGTGACAAAAGAAGAAATTGCACAAAACGTGCAATTTCTCCTTTTGCCACAATGTTTTCCACTTTTTTTTTCAGGTTATCCATTCAATTATGAAGATTTTCTATTTTTTTTACAAAATACGTTGAAAGTCGTCTGCTGTAGAATTGCCGTATGAGGGAAAGGGTTAACCGCTGTCCGTCAGATTGACTGTCAACTTCGATAAAAGATTCCTATGACAAACAAAATGTAATATATAATAATATTACCTCATATAGACACTTTCTGACGCCTTTGCAGCAGACGGAATTTTGAAAACATAGTGACAAAAGAAGAAATTGCACAAAACGTGCAATTTCTCCTTTTGCCACAATGTTTTCCCCTTTTTTTTTTCCAGATTATCCGTTCAATTATGGAGCTTTTCTATTTTTTGACAAACTACGTTGAAAGTACGTTGCTTCAGAATTGCCGTATGAGGGAAAGGGTTAACCGTTGTCTGTCAACTTCGATAATAGATTCCAATGTCAAACAAAATGTAAAATGTAATATTATTGCATAACTATCTTGTTTTTTTCCCTTTAAATATCTGCATTTAGTCCTGATGCGTATACATGCCAATGTATAATTGAAAATCTATAAATATATATATGTGTGAGTGATTGTAAGATTGTATGTAAAAAACGGTCACTAGTCTTTTGTGAGTCAAATTTTGAATATCATTAATGAACCATAGCGCTTTTTCTGAAATGTTAGAAATTTAACCCTTCCCCTACGCTTTCTGACGCCTCTGCAGCAGACGGCTTTTTGAAAACATAGTGACAAAGGAAGAAATTGCTAAGAACGAGTATATTTTCCTTTTGCCACAATGTTTTCCACTTTTAGTCATAGATTATCCATTCAATTATAGGGATATTTTGTTTTTTTGACAAAATATGTTCAAAGTCGTCTGCTGCAGAATTGTTGTATGAGGGAAAGGTTTAAAGAGACCCTATATATTGTGTAAGAATAGAATAGTTTGATATGGTTAACGGGTGTTTTTGCTTTTTGTTTTTGAGTGACTTCTTTCAAAATAAACTAAACTGATAGATGGTGATTTTAGTTGATTCTTGAATACATGAGCAATATATATATTTACATACACAGTCAAACCTGTGTTTAAAGACCACCCATGGGAAGTGAACATTATGGTCTTTGTTAACAGGTGGTCTTTTATTGCAGGGTCATTTATATAGAAAATTAGTATTTGGGAGACTAAACTGATGGTTTCTATAGACAGGGAATTGCTATTCCAAGGTGGTCTTTAACACAGGTTCGATTGAATATATTTTGAGGTTGCTTCTCAATACTAGAATGAAAGCAAAAACTGCTCGTGACTTAGGTTCTATTTTAAGAAGATATTTCAGTTGAAAGGTTTCTTCTTCCGATATGAATTTACCAATGCTTCTGTAAAAAAAAATGAATAGAAGCACATATGTAGACCATAATCTATACAAAAAACCTTAACGATGTACTGTTATAATTGTAATTTACATAACAGCTTGAAATAATTAATTTCATTTTCTTCTGTCACACAAGCCTAGATAAAGGGGATTTAACTGCTATTTTCTTACAATATCTCGCGTTTTACCCAACCAAACCCTATGTTGTAAGTACTCAAAAGAATCGTCCCGGCGAGACGAGTCCTTTGAGTACCAACAACACAGATTTCATGGTAAAATAATGATTTTTGAACACGAATTGCAAACCTTATGAAGACCTGGATCTTTGTTTGGTAAGCATTACGCAGGCTAATTTGTCAGCCATGTTCGCGATGATGTATATTTCATCAGTCGACAGTACGAATGTCACGAATTATGTCAGAGAATGACATTTATTTCTCAAACCATATTATTTATACTTGTACGTACACTTTCTATCGTGAAGACTTGTGTATTGACTATTTACATGTAGCTTACCCCTACCGGTGTTGTTTTACACTGTGATTCCAATTGACCGTGTTACCGTTCACAGAAAAAGCCAAACAAGGATAGCTCAGCCGACAGCCAAGAAGGTTGTCGCGCTTTGGGTCGTGAGTCCGAATCAATCCCGGCTTAAGAAACATGTTCAGACAATTACATATTTTGAACAAAGCGTCAATTGTTTTTACCATCAATAGGCTGAAGGGTATGTTAGGATTAATGCCCAGATAACTGTAAACACTGATATGTTGAGATCTGGGTCCAATGCCACCAACCGTATTTAGCGCTAAGTAAAACTTAAATTCGTATAGGATACTTCATCATTATTTGTTTTCTTAATAAAAAGGCCAACAGATTTACACATATTGTTAGTCAGAAAGGTACATGTAACTATTTATGTCAACTTGGTCATTTACTTAAATATATTCCACAAATATTGTTAGTCAGAAAGGTACATGTAACTATTTATGTCAACTTGGTCATTTACTTAAATATATTCCACCATTCATGTTTTACATAATATTACTGACACAAAAATGATAAAATATGCTTTTAAGTAGTTAAGTATTACTTAACGCTAAGTAAGGTTGGTGGAATTGTACTCTTGTGTAAGAAAGCCAGGAAACACATAGCTCGGTGAACTGAAAGCCAGAAAACACATAGCTCGGTGAACTGAAAGCCAGGAAACACATAGCTCGGTGAACTGAAAGCCAGGAAACACATAGCTCGGTGAACTGAAAGCCAGGAAACACATAGCTCGGTGAACTGAAAGCCAGAAAACACATAGCTCGGTGAACTGAAAGCCAGGAAACACATAGCTCGGTGAACTGAAAGCCAGGAAACACATAGCTCGGTGAACTGAAGGCCAGGAAACACATAGCTCGGTGAACTGAAAGCCAGGAAACACATAGCTCGGTTAACTGAAAGCCAGAAAACACATAACTCGGTGAACTGAAAGCCAGGAAACACATAGCTCGGTGAACTGAAAGCCAGGAAACACATAGCTCGGTGAACTGAAAGCCAGAAAACACATAACTCGGTGAACTGAAAGCCAGGAAACACATAGCTCGGTGAACTGAAAGCCAGGAAACACATAGCTCGGTGAACTGAAGGCCAGGAAACACATAGCTCGGTGAACTGAAGGCCAGGATACACACAGCTCGGTGAATTGTAAGCCAGGAAACACATAGCTCAGTGAACTGAAAGTCAGGAAACACATAGCTCGGTGAACTGAAGGCCAGGAAACACATATTTCGATGAACTGAACGCCAAATGTGATATGACTGAAACACCTGCATATGGTGTTAAACCAAACATTAACAACACCGCTAAATAACAGGAACCATTGTAGACAGTTTAACGACTATTCTAATGATTATATACATTATATATGTTCTCATCTGATGTGAGGACATCATGAAAACGCTTAATTCGTCAATTTTGATATGACTGAAATTATGTTATGTTAACTAAAACTAAACAACATCGTTATATAACCTTTTCCCTATACAACAATTCAGCAATAGACGACTTTGAACATATTTTGTCAAAAAATAGAAAATCTCTATAATTAAATGGATAACCTATGACTTAAAGTGAAAAACATTGTGGTAAAAGGAGAAATTGCTCGTTCTGAGCAATTTCTTCTTTTGTCACTATGTTTTCAAAACCCCGTCTGCTGCAGAGGCGTCCGAAAGCGTCTGCAAGTGGAAAAGGGATAACAGGAACCATTCTAGACAGTTTAACGACTTTTAAATATATAAAATATATAAATTTTACATGTTCTTATATTGTCTCATTTCAAACATCAGCGACTTTATTAATATCATTTGTTTTGCCTGATTTCAGTCCCAGACGTCACCAGTTCCCTATTTAAAGCTGTAACATACAGGTATATTTTTCTTCTCTGTTATAAGCGCGAGGAACATGTGTTTTAAAATAAATGTTGTACATTTATTTTTATTTTTTTAAATAAATGCACCCAACAGTTTAGTATGTTTGAACTACCAATTTGTATTACTACAATATCGTGTTAATATCGTGTTAAACAGTTATATAAGTTTGTTGTTTGTGGGAAAGAGATAGAATAACCTCGAAATATCAAGGTAAAAAGGAGAGAACGTGCAATTTCTTCTTTTTTTTGACAATTATTTTTGACTCTCTATCACAATTTTACATTCAAAAGCCAAAACGTTAACTATTTCCCCATTGAGTTTAACACACTGAGGACTTTAACAACAACAACAACAACAACAACAACAACAACAACAACGTCGTGTTGTGTGAGCGACTCGGTGGTGTAGTGGTAGAGCGTCCGCCTCGGGTGCGGGAGGTCGTGGGTTCGATCATCAGACGGGTCACACTAAAGACTTCAAAACTAGAAGTAATGGCTGCCCTCCTTGTCTTGTAGAGTTGCAGAGTTGGCATTACGACTGGTTGGTTTGTGTCACGATAAATAGGCCAGTAGTACTGGTAACTTACACAGGAAATGCCGTGATACATTGATACTGAAACATTGTTGAAAGCGGTGTAAAACACCTAACAATCGATCAATCAAGTTGTATGTGAAATTTGACTGCGTTAATTAGACATTTGAAACAAATATTATGGACTCTGCGTAATGTATCGACCCCGATCAGCCTGCACAGTCCGCGCAGGCTAATCCGGGCCAACACATTCCGCCTCAGATGGATAGAGGTATAGAGTAATGATTCCTGAAAACAGAAAATCCAAAGGAGGCGAAACCTGTCTGTCCGGTTTAGCCTGCGCCGCATGCTTTAGCTGATCCGGGTCGATACTTTACGCAGTCCACACTGTTGGGTTTCTCGCGGGACGGCTCATTTATGTTTACCGTTAGAACGCGTTAACTTAAATCGTATCAACGAAAAAAAGTCAGTTTCGTAAACATTTCATAAACATATTTGGGTTTTCGAGAAAAGTGTTTCGGCGTCCGTGTGTACAATGTATTGAACGCTGGTGTCTATGGCATGGACGTTTGTAAGTAAACTACGTTAACCACGTAATATATGTTAACTGTCAACTGACTCAGACAGGTGGCTGAAATGTGTTTTACGTTGCATAATGTTTCGGGTCCGCCGTCAATATGACACATGTTCGTACATTTATTATTACCACCAATAATACATGTACCTATAAATGACAGCCGCTTATCGTGTACACTACAACGTCTAGCCGGAGCCTTCACACACGGAATGTGACGTACAGTGCAGGCACGTTTTACGCGACGTGACTTGGACTCTTTCCCACAAATAACAGACTTGCAGCTGTCGGCTTTAAACTTTTAAACCGTTTAAAGACATCTAGGAACGAATGTGGGAAAATCTATATAGCATAAACAGAAGTATGCTCATTGAATAGAATTGAAAACATTGTGACAAAAGGAGACATTGCTCATTATGAGCAATTTGTCTATGTGTCATGCTGTTTTCAAAGGCTACCGCTACTTATTCGTTTATAGGTGGTAAGGGTTTATTAACCAACATTGTATTTGTTATACACGGTACCTTAGACTTTGATTTGCGAACAGGAAAGACCAAGTTAATAGTCTAATTGTCCGCCTCGGTGCCGTAGTCGTATAGCGTGCGCCTCGAGTGTGGTAGGTCGCTGTTTCGATCCCCAGCCGGGTCATATCAAATACTTTAAAAATGTTATTAATGGTTGTCTTCCTTGACGCTCATGGTTGCTGGGTTAATATACCGATTGACTGACTGGCTGGTGTCAGGATAAACGGACCAGTATTATTAGTTTAGTTAGTTTAAACATATGTTATTGCTATATACAATTATTTAACATTATACATTGTTCAGGTATATCATATACTATTATAGGCAAAAGGGCCAGGCCAGTATTACTGGTAACTTACCAAGGAAATGCCGTGATATAACTGTACAAACATTGTTGAAAGCGGCGTAAAACAATATACAATAAGTAGCGACAAGCCCAGTACGTTTCAGTGATTTGCGGGAGGAAATGTCTTCATTTACCATCCGTTGGCGGTAAAAGTAAGTGCCTGATGAACGCAGCCCAAGTCGTCGGGCGTAAATCACAAAGAGAACTGAGATTTGTGAAACTTTCTTCGCTGAGGTTTTTACTGATTGATGTATGGTGTCAGGTTTATTCACAATGTTACCATGGTCGGTGTTAACGCTAGCGAAAGTTATTAACGGATTGAGATAGATAGATTGCTCATAACTTCATGAAACTGACATTTACATCTTATTGTACGGATGATGAATCCAATTAACGATTTCGTCGATATTGCATTATTTGTCGAATGTTGGTGCCAAATCTATAAATAGCACTAGCCGCTAGCTGCGACCTCCACAATATTATGATAATACAAACAGCGTCTTCACATACAAACTAATATTAGAAGATCTCGGTCAATCAGATTGGAGTCTTTTAGTGACCATAACCGCTATCTAGATGGTCAATTATTTCCCTTTTATCAGACGCACCTGCAGCAGACGACCTTTGTAAATAAAGAGCAATTTCTCCTATTGCCACAATGTTTTCAAATCTATTCAATAATAACACTTTCATTAACATGAGAGCCATCCCACGATAACACCAACGCAGGCTTACCAGGACAGAAGACACTTTTCGCCTCCTGTGGGTTTTCTGTTTCAGGAATCATTACTCTATACCTCTAATCCCTTGAGACGGAATGTATCGACCCGGATCAGCCTAAGCATGACGCACAGGCTTACCAGGACAGATACTTTTCGCCTCCTGTGGATTTTCTGTTTCAGGAATCATTAATCTATACCTCTAATCCCTTGAGACGGAATGTGTCGGCCCGGATCAGTCTGCGCGGACTGCGCAGGCTGATCTGGTTTGATACATTACGCCATAATGTTGGTTTTCTCGCGGGACAGCTCATGTAAAGACATTTGTTAATTTATTGAATATATGTTTTTAAAGTCTTCTATTGCAGAATTGTTGTATGTGGAAAAGAGTTAAACAAACTCTATGTGACCCCGAGCAGATTGAGAGGAACCACCACGAGCTTATTCCGCTTGATCTTGATCTCAATATCACCAAGACGAACGGGTTGTTTTTTCATGGAGACATTTGATCATGTAGAACCCTTTCACACAAGCATTAAAACCGCAGCAGACGACTTTTGAAAACATCTTGGCATATATGAATGGAAGTATAATTATTGAGCCTTATTGTTTTCAAAGGTCGTCTGCATATAGAAATGGGCTGAACCTATTTTCCGGATATAATATGAATCATATTACGAGGGTTCTACCAAATAGGAATCCATTTGAAATATATATTATTTTATGAAAATACTCAAATGCCGCATGTAGATGTAAGTTAAAATTATCAATGTCTTGCGAAACACATCCAAAAGGCACCAGCTACAAGTATAGCTCCTGATCCTCACTGTTCATTCAATGAAGTATATAGGGTTTCGACAAACTGCTGAGGAACATTATTCTCTTGGATTGTTTACATACAAAAGTAATGCAAGAGCATTAACTATCTCGCTGTCAAACTCAATTTAAGCCTTTCGCAATTTGCAAATAATGCCACGAACTCTCGCTCCTGAAATCTGCATTGTTTTTTATGTTGGACGAAAAATGGAATGGTCCAATTGGTAACATGGAAAAGTCCACTTTATGTAATTCGGCAATGAAATGGGAAATCTTCTAGTTTTTTTGCATAATTAAAAATGTCAACTATCTTAATTCTTATTTAAAAGCGACTTCATGGGTGATCTATTTTTGTTTTCATAATTGCTAATGTCAAGTCTTATTTAACAGCGACTTCATGGGTGATCTATCTCTTTTTTTTTATAATTGCAAATGCCAAATGTCTCAAGTCTGATAAAATACCGGCTTCATCGGTGGTCTTTTGTCAAGAAATGTAATTCAAAAAATGGGCCTTTCTACATCGTCGTCTTTATACATATACAGATGTTGTATTTGTCTTTGATTAGCGATCTTATTTACTATCCGATTTGGTACCGTTTAAGCCTTTCCAACCTACCAAAAAATCTGCAGCAGACATCTTTTAAAAAGTCTAGGTAAACATGATGATGTAATAATTGTATGTTTTTGTTTTGTATTTAATTTGTTGTTTGACAAGAAACTATGAAGTTGATGTCAATAAAACATTGCCTCATGTCCCCCCTTTCCCCATTTTCTTTTTTATGTTACATGGTACGTTGAAAGAAACTAACATGTTAGGTCTAAATGAGGAAACGTCTTTGACTTTAAATATATATCTTATAACAAACTTAACCCTTTTGCTGTAGTTAACTAATTGTGTCAATAAGAGTTCGAAGGTAAATCAAATCTTACATATGACCTGGGAAGATGGCGGGAAGTCTTTATAACTGAAAGTGTTTATTAAATAATATTGGAATCATTATGGCAGAAGGTAAATTTGCTCATTGCAGTGTATGAGCAATTTCACCTTTCGTCACGATGTTTTCAAAAGTCGTCTGCTGCAGATGCGTCTAAAAAGTCGTCTGCTGCAGATGCGTCTAAAAGGTCGTCTGCTTGTGGGCGAGATGTAAAGGTTTAAGATAGTCAAATCTCTAGAACCCTCTACTCACGACTAGTACCGATCCCATTAGCCTAGTGAGTAAGGCATCCGCTTCAGGAACAGGAGGTCGTAGGTTCAAATCCAAATGGCGACGATGGGGTTCGCCTGCCGAATGTCTGCCTGCCGGGTGTCTGTTAAAGAGGACAGGATCCGGGATATAAACGTGCCTAGTTGTCTATTAAGCTAGAAATGACTGACCCTTTCAATAGCTTTTGATTGTTTATTGCTCTACGCCGCTTCAACACCCCCCCCCCCCCCCCCCCAGTTATATCACGGCGTTTCCTGGTTTATTTACAGGTAATTCTGATCCATTTATCCTGACACCAGCCAGTCAATCGTAATGCTATCCCCGCAACCATGAGCGCCAAGGAGGGCAGCCATGACTACAATGACTACAATGACTACAATGACTACAATGACTACAATGACTACAATGACTAAATGACTACAATGACTACAATGTCTACAATGACTACAATGATGACTACAATGACTACAATGACTACAATGACTACAATGACTAAATGACTACAATGACTACAATGACTACAATGACTACAATGACTACAATGACTACAATGACTAAATGACTACAATGACTACAATGATTACAATGACTACAATGACTACAATGACTACAATGATTACAATGACTACAATGATTACAATGACTACAATGACTACAATAATTACAATGACTACAATGACTACAATGACTACAATGACTACAATGACTACAATGACTAAATGACTACAATGACTACAATGACTAAATGACTACAATGACTACAATGACTACAATGACTACAATGACTACAATGACTACAATGTTTTACAAGTATTTGGTACGACCTGGCCGGGGATCAAACACGCTTCCTTCCCGCCGCACCCAAAGAACGGAGGGCAGTCATTAACATTTTTAAAGTCTTTGATATGACCCGGCCTGTGATCGAACCCGCGATCTCCCTCCCCCCGAGGCGGACGCTTTACCACTACACCACCGAGGCGGTCTCCCTTTCAATAGGAATGACACTTTTCTTTTTTTATAGAAAGTCTCATTAACCCTTTCCCTCATATATACGCTTTCTAACGCATCTGCAGCAGACGGCTTTTTGAAAACATAGTGACAAAAGAAGAAATTGCACAAAACGTGCAATTTCTCCTTTTGCCACAATGTTTTTTACTTTTTGTCACATTCAATTATGGAGATTTTCTATGTTTTGACAAAATACGTTCAAAGTCGTCTGCTGCAGAATTGTCGTATGAGGGAAAGGGTTAAATCGGTTTTGCATTGTTTTGACATTTAATGGCAAATGAGTAAATTATGTTTAAATGTGTATCATTTGTGAGATTTTTTGCGTTTTTATATTTATAACGCCACGAGCTTCCTTCCGATCAGATCAACTTTTACGATATTATGTCGACAACCTCAACATTGATATCCGTTGAACATCCTCCAATGGATCTTATAAAAAAGGTAATAAATAAAGGTTTTTATCATCGGTTGAGTTAAGTTCGCAAGATGCCATAATATGCACGTGTTATAATACATAATAATGTAATTATGTCAAAATCCATACTGCCCGAACGGGCGGACAGTTCTTTGTAAACAGCAATTGCATAGGGTACCATCCAAACTGGCGTGAAGTAATAACAACACAATACATAACATTTTCATAGGGTACCATAGGGTACCATCCAAATTGGCGTGAAGTATTAACAACACAATATATAACATTTCCACAGGGTACCATCCAAACTGGCGTGAAGAAATAACTACACAATAAATAATACTTCCATAGGGAACCATCCAAACTGGCGTGAAGTAATAACAACACGATTCATAACATTTCCATAGAGTACCATCCAAACTGGAGTGAAGTATTAACAACACACTTTTTGACGCGTCTGCAGCAGACGACTTCTTTAGGCATTGTGACAAAAGGAGAACATTTCTCCTTTTTGCCACAATATTTTCTTCTGTATTCAATAATTATACTTTCAATTAAAGCGATGTCCAACATTTTTCGTCTGCTGAAAATGTTCTATATGTGGGAAAGGATTAAGCAATTTACTTATTATGATGGTCCTTCTGTAGTCTGCATCGAAAACATCTTTAACAAAAATAGACTTTTTGAAAATGTTATGTTTGGCATTGCTACACAATTAAAAACATTGATTTTAATGTAAAAATGCGTATCGTTTGATCAGAATTTCCTTTTTCTGCAACTGCATCGGTGGTGTAGTGGTAGAGCGTCCGCCTCGGTGCGGGAGGTCGCGGGCTCGATCCCCGGCCGGGTCATACATAAGACTTTAAAAATGGTAGTAATGGCTGCCCTCCTTAGGGCTCAGGTTTGCGAGGTAGGCATTATGACAGCCTGGCTTGTTTCAGGATTAAAGGACAAGTAGTACTGGTAACTTACCCGAGAAACGCCATGATATAATTAAGAAATTGTAGAAAGTGGGATAAAACATAAAACATTGAATTAATCAATCCTCTAACTGCAATATTTTCAAAATAATATTTGCTGCAAATACTTGGAATGTCGTCCATATCGGGGAAAGGCTTCAAATAATTCGTTGTATATGTACACGGGTTATCATTCCCAGTAACAGCAACATTACGAAGTATGAAAATAACACGTATCATTTGACCCAAATAATCTAGGCAAAACTTTGGAAATTCTCTATAATTGAAAGAACAAGAAAAACATTGTGACAATAGACGAAATTGCTCGTTTTGAGCATTTCCTCCGTTTGTGCCAATGTTTATAAAATTCGTCTGATTTAGAGTCTGTATGTGAGAAAGGCTTACACGCCTTACCATCGCTGCACATTTGTCTTTTTGTTTATGTTAATACGACTAAGACAATCATAGTAAAACACGTAACGTTAACAATAAAATGGTTATTTCTCCGTAACAAAAGACATAAAACGCACCCGAAGTGAATGAAGCGTGGCGTTGACGTTTGACGTCACACGTATAAATACGTAAGGCGGGCGAGAGTGGTGTAAGCGTTAGTGGATTTTCTGGTTGGAACAAAGTGACTTCATTCGTGCAGAATTAACGGAAACATGAAATACTCTTTGGTGGTAAGTTGTAGTTTTCTTTTGCTCTTTTTCTTTTTCTTTTTTTCCCCAAATTATGTTAACGATTTTGTAAGTATCTTGGCAAAAATATGGTAAATATCTATAAATGAAAATATACATTTTGTATCGATTTGAAATCATTATAACAAAAAGGTTTTGAATGTATCTTGGCAAAAATATGGTAAAAAAATATAAATGAAAATATACATCTTGTATCGATTTGAAATCATTGTGACAAAAAGTGGGAATTGGTCATTATGAGCAATTGCTCATTTTGTCACAATTATTTCATAAATCGTCTCCGTCAAGAGCATAGGGAATTCAACTGTATGAGGGAAAGAGTTAAACCAACATTGGCATATTTTTTTTTTAAAACGTAATATTGCTATAAGTTGGGAAAATGAGAGACCTCCTTATACTTACAAGTATTAATTGGTTGTTAGGTATTTCGGTCATTAATGCTCGTGTGTATTAGTACTCTGCCCCCACACATAGACGCATTTTGATACACATTCAGCAGACGACTTTTGAAAACATTGTGCAAAAAAAAAAGGGAATAATAATAATGCTGATACATTTCAATTAGCACTTTCTTGTTTTAGCCAAAATGTTTTCAACTCTATCGCATAATTATACTTATATTTATGGAGAATGTTGATAGTTTTTCATTTATATGTTTAATATTATTAACTGTACACTTGTTGTATATGAGGAAGGGGGTACATTATGTGCATCAAATATCGTTTCCGAGAATATCCTTGTTTAGTTGTTTCTGTGAAACAAACGGCACGAGTACTGGTTAAGTCTCAGGGAAGGGCGATTATCATCGAGAGCGATTACTATACGCCGAAAGCTTGTTTCGCGCAATCCATGTAATATAAATAAGTCCAAACAAAATACATTAGCCGTTAGCCGCGTCTAGCGATTTCGGGTCCTCTTGTATCTGCGCACAGTGACGACTCATGCGAGACCGTGCAGCCATTCAGTCTTACCAGAGTAGTAAGCGTCCGTAAATATGATAAATACGCATGAGTGGATATTCTGACAAAACGCTTGAAGTGTAGCTCCGTTAGTTGTATGCCAGTATGTCTCTAAATGATGTCCAAGCTGAGTGCCCCTAATCGCTTGTTGAAGCTCATTGTGTCTGAGGTAAGGGGGAAATGGTTACACGTTAACCCTATTCCACATATTGCAGACGACACTTGGAAAATATGAAGGCCAAACTTGGAAATTCTCTATAAACGAAAGTATGATATCGTCCCGCGATAAAACCAACATTGTGGACCCTTCGTACAGCATCCACTCTGACCAGCCTAAGCATGCCGCGCAGGCTAACCCAGATAGACACTTTTCGCTTCCTGTGTATTTTCTGTATAAGGATTTATTACTCTATACCTCTTTCCCCCTGAGACGGAATGTGTCGGCCCGGATCAGTCTGCGCGGACTGCGCAGCTTGATCTGGGTCGATACATTACGCAGACGCCATACTGTTGGTTTTCTCGCGGGACGGCTCAATTATAGCAGCAGACACTTGGAACATATGTAGGCAAAACTTGGAAATTCTCTATAAACGAAAGTATGATTATCATATTTAGATGAAAAGATTGTGGCAAAAGTTGAAATTGTTCATCGTGAACAAATTCACATTTTGCCGCAATGCTTTCTAAAGTGCGTCAAATGTAGTCTGTTAGTAGGAAATGGTTAATATATGTTTCCTTCTATGACTATGTGCAGAGTTAGATCAGACTCTGTGACTGCGATGGCTGATCTCGATCTGCAATGGTTGTGTAAAAGAATCACGGTTAGTTTTCGCAAACGCATCTCGTATCAAAGATCGGACATTTACATACAATGCATAATGTTGACTTACCGTCTTAATGAGGCAGTTTTTACACCATTGAGCAGCATAGGTCGATCATTGGCTTATTCTCTTCAACAGTGTGTTTGTATGATGATTTATGAAGATTTATGAAGATTTATGAAGATTTATGAAGATTTCAACATATTCAATTATATTACGAAGTTTCCTTGGTACGTTACACGTACTGATGATTTATGAAGATTTCAACATATTCAATTATATTACGAAGTTTCCTTGGTACGTTACACGTACTGATGATTTTATGAAGATTTCAACATATTCAATTATATTACGAAGTTTCCTTGGTACGTTACACGTGCTACTGGTCAATATATCCTGGCTCCAGCAAGCGAGTCGTAATGCTTACTTTACCCTACAATCATGGCAATCATAATCATGAACCAGCTGTGATCGAATTCGCTACCTTCAACATCGCAGGCGAACGCACTTCCAAATACACCATCGTTGCGGTTTCATGGAAACTAGATGTTATGGTTACAATGATCGAAATGTAGTGCTTGTAACACAACTTACCCAGAAAACGCCGTGATATAACTTAACTCTTTCAGCGCCAACGGCAATATTAAGGTGTTTGCAAACAATACTGATTCAGGTGAGTCAGCTCGTAACGAGCTGTCTCACCTGAAATCAGCATTGTTTGCCTTTTAGTTATAAAAATAGTCCAAACTTTTATTACATGAGCAATGTAGACGCCCGATTTTGAACATGGAAGAGTCTACTTTAAACAATTCGGCGCTGAAAGAGTTAAAAATGTTGTAAGCGGCAGTAAGCACAGTACAATAGAACACTTCTTCAACAGACTCGATTTGGTGCTAATTATTATTATGATAAGGCCGTCCGTGTTTACCCAATGTATTCATTATGTCCATGACGTCTATTCTCCGTCAAACCGCATCGGTGGTGTAGTGGTATCTAAAGAGTCCGTATCAGGTACGGGAGGTCGCGGATTCGATCCCCGGCCGGATCCTACGAAATACTTTGAAAAATTACTTCCATGATGATTTTGGGACTATCATTACGACTGACTGGCTGCTGTCAGGTTAAATGGACCAGTAGTACAGGTAACATACCCAGGAAATGCCGTGATTTCACTGACATTTTGAAAAGACTCTAAACACCATTCAAAAAGGGGGAGTTGTTTAACCATTTCCAACATGCAGACGAACTTCAAATCAACTCATTTACAACAGATGACTGTAGAAAATATTGTGGGAAAAGGTGTGTTTGTGTATGTGTGTTACTCATAATGATAAATTTCTCCGTTTGTATGAATGATTTTTAACCCTGTCAAATTTACATTTTTTTTATAAAAATATTTTAAATAGTTTGCCTCCAAGTTATCAACGTCGTCTGTGATTTGTTGTATGGGGAAACGGTTATTAAGCTTGTCCATAAAACAGTGTCACCATGGCAGCATGACATTCTGTTTAAAAGAGTCTCATTATTTCCTTTCCTGTCAGAATTCGCAATTAATTTAAAAAACAGGTGTTATGTGTAATTACAAAACCACACCTACACATTGAAGAATAACGGACGGCATTTAAAAAATATATTTTATAAAAAATAAATCCAAAGATTCAACAAGGT